>APFE031651319.1:0-17110 GCA_000404065.3 Pinus taeda
TTTCGGAAGTCTCTTTGTAAGAAGATTCTATAAAAGAAGAGAAGAATTTTTCTAGTTTTTCCCTTTGGAGGGGTTTGCCTTGACTTGGAGCCTATATCTTGTGTACTTTGTTTCTTTGTGATCCTCATTGTTTTTGGTAATTACTTAATGAAAAAACTAAAGAAGTAATTAAAGACCAACTAACATCATGACTAATTATCAAGATAAGGAAAATAAATTATAATCTACAAGTCTCCATATTTTCCAACATGGGATCAAAGCTAAGGTTCAAGGAGATTGAAATTCACAGTATAGTTGGCACTATGACAAGGGTCTTGAAGAAGGGTTTCAAGTTTATTAGAAATCTTGCCACATCTATCAAGGATTATATGTTGAAGATCATCTCCAAGATTGTGAAGGAAGTAATAGATGGAAGTTTTTTCTCTTCTTTATCTGAAATTTTCAAGGACGAGAATGTGGGTTATTGACACAGGTGCCTCCAGACACATGACAGGAGAATGCAGTCAACTCCAAACTCTATCTAAGGGAAAATATTCTCACGCAATCGAACTTGGAGACAACAAAATCTATCTAATGAAAGGAATTGGATCTACTTTGTTGGAGCTCGAGTCTAGTGGAAGCATTCACCTCAAAAATATTCTATATGTTCTAGGTTTGAAGAAAAACTTACTTTCTATTTCTTTTCTAGAGGATAAGGGTGATAAAATTGCTTTTTTTAATGGCAAGGTCTGGGTTTGGGGTAAGGGCTCTAGTATTAATGAAGCTAGGGTGATTGGGATCCATTAGGGGACATTATATAGACTCTTTACACTTCTATCTCAAGCCCTAGTCCACTTGGATGTGAGTCCTTCCAAACTATAGCATAGAAGGTATGGACACCTTTATTATAATATTTTTCCATCTCTAAGTCAAATGGTTAATGACATCCCTGAATTGAAGGAAGTGTTATTTTTTGTAGTGTTGATGGTGTTCTAGTCTTGACAATTATTAAAGAGGCTAACTCCATAACCTAGAAAAGGTTTTAGGAAAATCCACCTAGAAGTTACTTAATTAAGTTAATTAATCAGTAATTAATTTTTTCCTAAGTCTAACTTAGGGAAAATGATTAATTCATAATAATTAATTAAGGAATGTGAGATTTCTCTAGAAACTCACACGAATCGACTAGGAAATAATCTCGGCCATGATTAAGTTTTAATATTGGTCGTTGGAGTTCCATAGTGAGATTATAAGAAGTCAATGAGTAGATGGAGGAACATACTTGAGATCGATTTCCTTGGGCAATTCGGTTTTTCCATAGAGCAGCAACATTATGTCGGAAGGGTTTGAGCCAGAGAAGGGAAGCAAAGATAGAGAGGGGCGTGGATAGTGAGTCTGAAAGAAGTCTTCCATTTCCAAAGAGTCAGCAGTAGAAGGGTTGTATTTGCCACAGAAGTTGAGCAGATCTAACGTAGATAGCTTCAGAGGGAGATTGATTTTTCCAAAGGGAAGGGCGATTCAATTGTAATTAGTCTGGAAATTATCTAGGAGGCCAAGAAAATTCCTTCTAGAGGCAGAGTCAGTCAGGATGTCAATTTTCCAGCAGTTTTAGGGCTTAGCAAGTTAGATCCTGCATAAGCACTATGCAGAGGTTGTACGTCTAGCTAGTTTTTCAAGTTGTCGGAGCTGGATCAGGCGTGGTGTTGAGGTATTGGCCTCACAAATATTTTGGCCAGTTTATTTTGCTGATTGGATTTCTAGTTGGGCATCCATATATTTTACTTAGAATTTATTATTGTTTCTTAAAAATAAAAACCCTCAATTGTTGCGACGATTTTCCCAAGTCGGGTTTTTTCTGGGGCTTTTGTCCAAAAATAATAGTGTTATATTTTTGTGTATGTACTAGAATTTTCTCAGTTTCCAGTTTATCTTCCGCAATATTTTTATTTCTAAAAATTGTAGTATGATTAATTCGTTCTTGCGATAACAATAAACTACTAAATTAATTAACAATTAGAAGAATTAATTCCAATTGCCGCAATAAAATTTTCAATGGTGAAATTTTTACATGGTATCAGAGCAATTTTGATCAGACAGGGAAGCTTAGAAGCGAGAGAAGAAAATTCTTTGTTCAAATGGAGCAACAATATGAATTTTATAAGGGTTGTGTAGTGCCTAGCCAAGCAATGCGAATTGTTGGGCAATTCAATTTTTCAGTGCAGGGTTGTAGAAAAAATGTCTTGCCAGATTGAGTTATTCCAACAGGTAGAAGGAGGAGCAATCGCTCAGATTTTCACTAACCAGATTCCTTGTTTGGGCATAGGAGGGTTTTGCGGCAGTTGGCAAAATGAGAACTAGCATCGAGCGAAAGAGGTAGCACAAATACAGAGGGAATTTCTCTCAAAAGGTTTCTAGTTCAGAATTCCATATTTCTAGTTGTAGCCGAAAGTAGTTTCAAGTAGATTTTCCCACTCTAGAAGGGAGTGTGAATATCATATTCAGTAGGCGAGCAGGTGAAAGAGGGAATTTTTCATTCCAGCTTCAAAGATGGCCATAGTTGGGCTTCGAGATCAAGATAGGTTTGAGGGAGACTCCAGCTATGTCATCTGGAAGGCTAGGATGTCCCTCCTATTAGATGAACATGGCCTGAAGATGTTTGCATAGAGCGTGGTGGAAGTACCGACCAATGCAGATTAGGTGAAAGAGTATAGGAAATATATGGCCAAGGTGAAGCGGGTAATCCTGGATGGACTTCAGGACCATATAGTTTCACATATATTTGGCAAGAACACTACCAAGGAAATGTGGAATGCTCTTGCTCAGCTATATTAGAATCCTTTCAAGCAGCAGAAGATGTTCCTGAAGGAGAAGCTGAGAAACCTCAGGATGCATAACGGTGAAGGCATTGATCCCTTTCTCACCAGAATTCAAGAAATCTAGGATCAACTTGCAGTAGTTAGGGAGGCAACTCAAACTACAAAGCTCGTGCATTTGTCCCTCGACAATGTCTTAGAGGACTAGAAGATCTTTGTCCAAGGAATTTTGGATGAGATACTTTACTTGGGTGGGACAGGATGTGCTCAGACTTGTAGTAGAAGGAGATGAGGTGAGAACTTGTGAATACCTCCATCAACAGAAGCAGCAGTAAGGGGTCACAGGGTGAGAAGGAGGAAGAGAATGTGGCCCTTGCATCAAAAGGTCCCAATCAAGGACAGGGGAAGAAGAAGAAAAAGAAGGACCTATCCAAGGTCAAGTGCTTAAGGTGTGGTGGGTTTGGCCACTACAATACTCAGCGTCCTAAAAGGAAGAAGGAAAAGTAGGATAAGCAAGACTAGGTGACAACTCCGTGGAGAGAGAAAAATTATCCTCCAGGTTGGAGGAAGACTTCGCCATGTTTGCGGTTATACCTCTAGGAGTGAATTAGGGAAATATGGAGCTATAGTATCAGAGTTTCACAGAAGTGTGGGTAGGGTCCATTGAGGTGTTCTCCTCATGGATCATTACCTTGCTATGAGGGCACACAGTATTCAGGAGCAGGATGGATCAGTGTCAGTTGATGTAGTCAAATTCCAGGGTGAGAGTTGTAGACTAGTTGTAGTCCGGTGTTGAGGAGTGTAAAGCAGTGTTGACAATAGAGAAGGAGGCTCAGTAGTAGATTCAACAGCAATGCAAATTCTTCAATGGAAAGTACAAAGGCTAGTAGTAGTCAGATGCTTAGGAGACAGATGCAGCATAGAGACACAGTTGATTCATAATTTTGGATGCTTCTCAGTTGTAGTAGTAGCAACAACATTTGAGAGGGAGTTACAGTGGAGATGTAGAGTTGGAAGCAGTATATTAGCATTAGCAACAATACAGATGCAACATTAGATTTGCGAAGTGGTTGGTGGCCAGTGTAAGGCAGTCATAGTGGCTAGATATCAATAACATGTATGGGAGGATGATGTAGAGACGAGGTGTTGGACTAGTTCAACACTAGAACACCTTCCTCGCTAATAGGGAGTGTTAGTTTTTGTACCATCGGATGGTTTTATAATATTGACAATTGTCAGAGAGGATAAGAAAAACTAGGACTACATAACGTAGAAAATATTTCATGAAAATCCTCATATAAGTGCTTTAATTAAGTTAATTAATCAGTAATTAAATTTTTCTTAAGTCTAACTTAAGGAAAATGATTAATTAATAGTAATTAGTTGAGGAAGGTGAAATTTCTCTAGAAAGTCAAATGGATCGAATAGGAAATAATATCATCCACTGATTAAGATTTAATCTTGGTCGTTGGAGTCCCACAGTGAGATTATAAGAATTCGATGGGTAGATGTAGGAACAAACTTGAGATCTATTTCCTTGGGTAGTTCTATTTTTCCAAATAGCGACAACATTCTGTCAGAAGAGTTTGAGCTAGAGAAGGGAAGCAGAGATAGAGAGGGGTATAGATAGTGATTCTAGAGGAAGTCTTCTAGTTCCAAAGAGTCAACAGTATAAGGGTCGCGTATTTCCCAAAGAATTTGTGCAAAGATAACACAGATAGCTTTAGAGGGAGATCAATTTTGTTGAACGAAAGGGTGATTTAGTTGAATTTGGTCCAAAAATTCTCCAGGAGGCCAAGTGAATTCCTTCCAGATGTAGAGTCATCCAAGACATCATTTTTCTAGCAATTTCGGGGCTTAGCAAGTTAGTGCCTACACAAGCATTGCATAGAGGTTGTACAACTAGATAGTTTTGCCAATTGTCAGAGCTGGATCAGGTGTGGTGTTGAGGTATTTTCCTCACAAATATTTTGGCCTTTTTATTTTTCTAATTGGATTTCTAGTCGAGATCCATAGCTTGTACTTATAATTTCTCACTACTGCTTAATAATAAAAACCCACTATTGTTGCACTGATTTTCCCAAGTTGGGTTTTTCCGAGGACTTTTGTCCAAAAATAACAATGTTATATTTTATGTGTGTGCCAGCATTTTCTGATTTTCTAGTTTATCTTCTGCAGTATTTTTATTTTTGAAGATTTCAATGTGATTAGTTTGTTGTTGTCATAGAAATAAATTGCTAAATTAATTAACAGTTATAAGAGTTAATTCCAGTTGTTGCAATAAAAATTTCAGTGGTGAAATTTTCACAGGAAGAATATGAAGGAACCTGTAAGGGATGTGCTTTGGGCAAGAATGTAAAGAAACCATTTGCAAGAAGTGATACCATATATAAGGGAGTTTTATATCTCATACATTTAGATGTATGTGGACCTATGGCAGTTAAGTCTCTTGGTGGGCATCAATATTATGTAACCTTCATTGATGACTTCTTAAGGAAAACTTGGTTATACCTCCTCAATAATAAGGATGAGGTATTCAAAAAGTTTCAGGATTTAAAGAATGAAATGGAAAATCTAACTGAAAGAAAGATCACAACTCTGAGATCAGATAATGATGGAGAATACACCTCCAAAGAACTAATATATTTCTGTAAGGAAGAATGTATTAAGAAGGAGATTATTGTTCCTTATAATCCTGAACAAAATGGTACAATGGATGAAAGGAAGAGTAGAACAATTGAAGAATTTGTAAGGGCCATGCTGCATGATCAAGATCTTCCTCAATTTATATGGGGAAGAGGCATGTATGACAATTGTTTACTTGTAGAACCGAAGTCCTCACGGGATTCTCAAAAACATGAGTCCAAAAGAAGCATTTACAAGAAAGAAGCCAAGTGTGGATCATCTTCAAATATTTCGGTGTCCTGTGTATATTCATATACCCAAGGACAAGAGAGAGAAGTTGGATCCTACCAATCTAAAGGGCATATTTGCTGGGTATAGTGCTTCATCAAAGGCATACAAAATCTACATTAAGGAAGATTTTCGAATTGAAGTAGGGGTGTCATCTTTGATGAGAGTATAGCTTACAAGAAATCAAAGGATGTTCTAGTTGACTCTGATGTAGAAGAGATACCTATCTTTGAGGATATCTCTATGGAAAATGATGTTTAAGATCATACATCTACTCAAGAAAACTTTGAAGATCCTTGTGAGCCTATATGACAAGTAATTATTCCATAAAATCAGATGAGGCCTACTTGTTTGAAGACTAGTCTTCAAGAAGCAGAAGGACATATAGCATTAGAGACCTCTAGAGAAAGTAAAAGACTGGAAAGGTATTCATGGTATGTTGCATACATGAAAAAGCTTATTGAAGTGGAACCTTCCTCCTATGAAGATGCTACTAAACATCAAGTGTGGAGGAATTCAATGCAGGAAGATTATGTTAGGTCCCTACAATACTAGTGATTACCCCATTACTATTGTAGTTGTATCCCTTATTAATATTTTTGTGCCCTTATTGTCCCCATATTGTTATTACTGTGCCCCATAGAATCCCTCTATTGTTATTTTTGTGCCATTATATTATTATTGTTAGGTCGGCTGGGTTATATTGTAACTCCTTAGACTCCTATATATAGAAATGAGGTTTTTTCATTTGAATCATCCAAGAATTGTGAGCTAGTTTCATAACCTCACTTTTGTGAGCTGGTTTCATAACATTTGGTATCATAGCTTTGGATTCTAGGGTTTCACTACTCCAAATAGGTCATCGTGGAATTTTCGCTATAACTTTCTGCAACGTTTCAGAAGCGGAAAGAAAAACCCATTTGAGCCGAAATCGTACTGAACCTCGGGTTCGAATTTCAGAGATTTTCGCTCTATGTTTGTGGAGATATGATCTGAGGAAGTGCTCCAAAAACACGTGCTCAACAAGACTGACTGATAGTGTAAGTGACAAGCGTGACACTCATGATTGATCATTCATTGATCAAGACAACATTTGTGTGACAATGAATGTGATTTCGTGTGTGAGTGCGACAGATGCTTTCATAGTGAACACAACAAGCACATACAAAGCGAAGACCTTGAGCATAACCAGAACATGGTCGCAAGCATGACTTAGACATTAGCATGCTGAGACTTGAATGCAATAAACAAGCAAGGCGGATGTAAGGACTCACACAAGCTCATGGAGTGAACCTGAGTGTAGGCAATCATTAAGTGAACTCTTCAAGGGAGGCTCCCAAATCGGTGTAGGTCAAAATTTTGGAGGGTGGTTGTAGCCGCTACAATGCTTGGCGACATACTGGTAGAACTCCAGCTTCTCTGTTTTGGTTCATTGCTAGCACAAGGCCTTAGTCTTTTGGGGAGTATTGAATCATTGTGTGAGCTACTTCAGTTTCCCCATTTACCCCATGGACATATGTGGTTCACCCTTTGCTAACTCAGTCGAACACAATCAAAAGTTCAGCTTGAATATTAATGCTTCGAATCCGAGAAGGGTAGTTTAGCTCGTGAGTTGAAGATTTTCAGAGTATAAGTTTTCATATTTGGTATTGCTCCACTGCCAACAGGCCTGGACAGTACCCCTGCGGAGTCACAAAGGAACGCATACATTTCTCCACTGCCAGCGAGCCTGGTTAGTACCCTGTTGGATTTTCATGCATCACCTCTCTCTGCAGGAAGCTTTTCTCTTCTTTCGCCTTTATATTTTTCAAGAGGATTGTGCATAGGCACTTATTTATTTTTGGGGTGGAAGAAGGATCCCGAGTTATTGAGAGTAGAAGAGTTTGATCCTTCAGAGAAGCATGTAATACCTCTGACATAGGTTTGCTCATTTAGACTTTCCCCTTCTTCATTTTTGCTAGTTGGATGAGCTTGAAAACACAAAGCAAAAGGCTGAGTACAGGCATAGGGCTTCCCAGTGTGGACATAGGTTCATGGTTGGACCAAAAATTCCCTTGCAGATGGTTCGTATTTTTCGTCAGGACTTCATCGGCTGAAGGTTGTAACCAAGCACAGAGAAGACAGACACAAGACTGACCAAGTGTTGCAGTGTCACAAGTCTCTTCAAATTTCAGCCACATATTTTATTCAAAAGCCAAAACGTAGTAGTTGGTAGCACTTATTTCTGGAAACAAAAATGGTAATATATCAAACAAACAAAATGAACGTGAATAGAAATAGTAAGCAGAATCAAACAAGGAAAAATCAAAGATAATAAGTAAAACAAATCAAATGAAAACAACAAGTAGCAAGCAGACTATGTACATGGCACATGCGCGGCCCAATGTATTGAAAATTATGTTTGAGATCTTTGCCATTGGTAGGAAGGTTGTCAATTCTCATGCCCATTGATTGCAAATGATATGTGTGTGGGCCAAGCCTCTTGTAGACTAGTGCAAGTCCACCGGGTTCCACTACTGGAACTTGGTAGAATTCTAGAAGACCTTCAAGTGAAGACAACACCACTATTTCAGGTACTGTGTGCAACATGGGCTCAGATGATAGCACCGGGTAGTTTTTTTTATTCTGGGGAAGGTTTCAAGTTTATGAAATCAATTCGTAAGTTGATTTTCCCAGATTTCTTATGTGCAGGATTTAAATTAGAAAACCAAGTATGATGACGAACTTTGCAAATAATCCAAACACTTAAACTGTTAGTCAATCTTTTCGGTGGAAGGAGTGTAAACAACATGTATGTGTTACCTATTCTTTGATGCAATAGCTTGTCTCCTCCTTTACCTGGAACCTCATGTTGGATTGCTCACGTGTAGTGTGTACTCATGTCATCATCTATTCGTTCAAACCCATCCCAGTACTATTCGATCAAGTGGCCAACGATTTTTCGTTGCTATAGTGTGTAGCTTGTGCTGAGACTGGCCATCTTTGGATCGTGGTAGGTTCCCAGGTTGCTTTGTTCATTCGTAGTGTTGTTCCTTTGTGTGTTCAGCATGAGTGCTTCATACTCAACATCGTTGTTTGTGCCTTCGAACTTCAGAAAGCTCGAAATCATGTAATGTCCATTATTTTGGATGACTGAGATACAATCGGTCTTTAGGCCATCATGTGTTCCTGACTTGTCAAGGCTCATAGCCCATAGCTCGTCTGTACATAGACCGTTTGGCATGCTTCTACTACTGTTACTACCGTTGTTGCTACTAAAAAAAAAAAAAACAAAAACAAAAACAAAAAAAAACAAAAAACAAAACAAAACAAAAAACAAAAACAAAACAAAACAAAAAACAAAAACAAAAACAAAAACTGTACAGGTTTCATTATCATTAGTTGGGCGAGGAAGGAGTCCCAACTACTCGTCTGATGAGGTTGGGGCTGGCCATGCAAGATAACACTCAAACGTCTTTTCTAGGAGGCAGTTGCCAAACATGAGTTCTGTGAAGGCCAATGGTTCATTCTCGCCGTTAAGGGGAGTGACATTAGGTTTCATATACCTCTCGGATAACATCCGTATTTTGTTGCATCTTCCCTTGTACAGAAGCCACATGTGAGACCAGTCCATAGAAAAATATCCATCTAGCTTGTTGGACCAGTCTCTGTTGAGTTCACCAATGCATCAACATATTTGTTGTGGACATACCGAAAGCATATGGCAAAAAATACGCTAGAATCATCCAACTTGAGAGTGGCATGATGTTGGTTTCCGTGCCAGAATCAACCAAGCAATTGTGAACATTGTAGTTTAAAACTTCGAATGAAAGCAGGAATGGGGGGAAACCTAAGTTTTCTTCTTCCATTCGGAGTGTATTGAGCACAATAGATAGTGATCCGGGAGGTGTGCTTTCTCCCTCGCTAGTGGAGGTTGTGCTTTCCACTGCTATTTGTCCCAACGCATGCAGAAGGATATCTCACTGACTCTGGACTTTGGCTAACTCGAACAAATTGATGTTCACTTGAGTTTTCTTCATGTTGTCAACTATGTTGTAGTCCAGAGGTGGTAGACTCACTGGGGTGTCCAGGGTGGAATGGATGTCCGTGATGTCCGGTGGAGTTTTATGCAACTTGCTGCTCATGGATGCACTCTTATCCACCGATGTCTTCCCAGACTTTCTTTGTGTCTGTTGCTTCGAGGCAGCTGATGGATCAACCTTCTTTATTAGCTACCTCACTTTCTCTTGCATTTCCCCAAGTGTAGGGGGAGCCCCTTTACTCCTAATATTGTAACGATCATTTTTCTTTTGGGGTTGCTTTCTTAGGTAAAATTGAGTCAAGGTTGACCTGGTTAAATAGTAGTGGTTTTAGGCACATGGTATAGTGTACCCATGGTATTATGGACCATGGTATTGCATGTAATGGAGCCTATAAAAGGTTGGGAATAATTCATTGTAATGTAGGCCTGGAGGTGAGCGGTGAAGGCTCACTTGGCCGGATTGGCCAGGGTTTTGGCCAATGCTAATGAGATCTCATTGAGTTGGGTTTTTCCCTAGATTTGGGGTTTTCCTGGATAAATATTATGCGTATAATATTTATGTGTATTATTGCTGGTTATTTTATTATTCCTCTTTGTTAATCTTGGTAAATCTCCATAATAATTTATATCTCTGCCGTAAATTTCTTAACAAATGGTATCAGAGCTAAGTTGGCTTCAGAAGGACGGTTTTGTGTTGCCAAGGGTTTGTATTGGCCTGGTAGATAGAGAGATAATCGAGTTTTTTATTGCAGATCTGGATCAAAATCCATATATTGTGAAGCAAAGCTGCACACTATTGGGTCATAAGAGATTCAATGGATGAGGAGGATATGTGCACGTGGATTAATTAATTGATTAACCATGTACCTAAAAAGAACGCATAGATAAATGGTGGTTACAGTGGCTAGTGACCCATGTAATTCAGTAGATGCGTTCTTTTTATATGGACATTGAAGTCATATGTACAAAGACAAGAACAAGGGTAAACAAAAAAAAGAATTATAATGGAGTGAAATTTTTAATTTGCATGTAAATGGGAATATTGTTGTAAGACCTGGTAAGGCATGCATACCCCTGAGTAATTACCGTAAAGTCTAGGTTAGACCTTGGTAATGGGGGGATGTCAGGTTAACAAATCCCAGGTAAAAACTTTGAAGAGTGAGCGAGATTGTCTCATTTAGCAGGTTTTGGCTAGATTTAGTCAAGGAACCCCAAGTCAAGTTAAATGGGGGAATTGTTAGGTAAAATTGACTCAGGGTTTGAGTCAAGGTAGACCCGGTTAAATAGTAGTGGTTTTGGGCACACGGTATAATCATTGAGTTAGGTTTTTCCCTGGATTTGGGGTTTTCCTGGATAAATATTATGCGTATAATATTTATGTGTATTGTTGCTTGTTATTTTATTATTCCTATATGTAAATCTTGGTAAATCTCCATAATAATTTATCTCTCTTCCATAAATTTCTTAACATTCTTCTCGGTGTTTGTCTTCGAGATTACTTGCGAGCACTGATAAGCGTTAACCAAATGCTTAGAACTTGGTGTTTCGTCAGTTGTAACCTCTTCACTATCATCAATGCCTTCTAGTTTCTCCTGCATGTCACCTTTTGCATCAATTGTATGACTGCAAAGTGAGGTAACAACTCGCTTCCAATCTGAGCGAGAGTTCTCGGGGTGGAACTCTTCGTGGAATGAACATAAATTAGGATCAATGCAATTCTCGAGTTGGAACACAGGCTTCTACACAAATTTTGAAGTGAACCGGTTGTTGATTGATGAGCCAGTTGATGAAATGCTCGCCTGTCTCTGTCTGGGTGGATGGCTGCTTGTGAATGTGTCTGTTTTCCATTGCTTGATTTCAAACATTTTGGTGGCCAAGTTCTTGACAAGGCGAGTGAGGGTCTCAATATCAGTTGCTTCCTCATCTCTATCCTTGCTCGCCATTTCTTAGGGCTTTCTACTTGCATCCTTGGATTATTTCGTTGATTCGTCATCCTTGATGACTCCAATTGTGCGCAAGTCTTTTTCAATAGAAATAGCCTCTTCAAAGCTTTCTAAAAGTGTTGGCTTCGTAGCTTGCTCGACCAGCTGCGCAATGGTGGTCAGAAGTGCAGACGTGTAATAGTCAACAGTGATGGAGTCATGAGGTTTAGTGTCTACTGCAAATTTTTTCAAAATACGAATAAACCTCTAATTAAAGTCTTTCACTTTCTCTTTTCCCTCCATCCTGAGGCTTCCCAATTCCTTGAGCAGCATGGTTGGGGTCTTGTCATCAGCAAAATTTTTGAGGAACATACATTTGAAAGAACCCCAGTTCTGTATGGAGTTGAGTGGAAGGTTGTGATACCAAGCAACTCCACGACCATCCAAGGTACATGGGAACAATCTACATGCTACGTCGTCATAATGTACCTCAAGGTTCTGCAGCTGTAGGTAAAAGTTGTCTACATGGTCCTCTGCCTTCACCGCATTGTCAGGGTTGAACTTGATGTTCATCCTCTTTGATGGCTTTGGAATCTTGTGTAGAACATCCGGGAGGGCCAATGGTCCCTGAGTCATCCATTCAAGATTTGGGTCCGCCATCTCTTCATCTTCTTCATCTTCTTCCTCTCCTTCGGAGTCTGTCGGTTCATCTCCGCCTCCACCTCCTCCGTTGCCTTCCCCTCCGCCTTCTATACTGGATTTCGATACCAAGATCACAAGAGAGCGTTGTTTGTCTTCAAGGAAGATTGGAGTTTCCTCTCTGTCTTCAATAGATTCCTATAGACCTTCAACCATGGCAAGGACTGCTTCTTCCACCGATGATACAACAAATCCTATGGGAGTGGATTTTGGCTTCCTAGATGTGTGTGGAAGATGTTGTATGCCTGAGATCAGTCCGACTGCTTTCGCGAACTGGCGAGTGACAAGATGGATGGAGCGAAGATGTTGATATGAAATCTTGTGTTCAATTTTGGGAGGTGAGGAGTAACCAACTGTAGAGTCGTGTGAGAGGGAGTGCGAGTTACTGTCTTGACCAGATGATTGATGAGTGATTGTGAGGGGAATTTTAGCCATGTACAATAGGTTGTCCTCCTTCTAGCACCAGAAATGTTGACGGTGATAGACCCGCCAACATTCAGGGGATCACCCCGATATGAAGTCCCAACTAGACCTCACACCATTTGGTGTGGGAGTCACAACCGGTATGATGGACCGGTTGCCATTATCTTAAGGATTTTCCTCAACTCTTGCTTGTGAGCACAAGAGAGTGGTTCACTTTGTCTTTGAGAAGTGAGGTTTGCATGCCTGGTGAGTATAAGTGTACTTGTGTCAATGGTTCTTTCACTATGAAGGGAAGAAGGTGAAGGTGAGTTCCAGGTTAAAAGGGATCAATCTCAACTCGGCTAGGAACACATAACACAAAAGGACATACATAGGTTCTGGCGAAGCAGTCCACTTGGATGTGACAATCACAACATACAAGGTAATATAACATGTATAACACTCACGCAACAGTCTGAATGAGTGTAATGGTTGTTACAACAAGGTTTAGGTGAAAGGTTTGTCTGATGTCTAAAAGAGCAGTTGACACGGACTAGACAACATAAACAACATATACAACACATTTCCATTAATAGATTATGCATTACAACAAATGAAACAGTTTAGATGTAGAACACAGGTTAAAGCAACATGCATTACAAGTGTTAAAGATCAATCTTACAACAAATACAATACATGTGTGAAAATGTGCTAGCCTATTAACAGGCTTCTGAATTAAGTGAAAGTTCCAAGACACATCATTACACCATACATCACTAACCCCATTAGCGGGGTGTTGGAGCCACTACTTACTCCTCAAAGAAAATATTACAGACTCTCTTGGCTATGTGGGAGGAGCTGAGGTGAAAAAAAGTCCTTTGCATGTACAAATGAGGGGGTATTTATAGCCAAGGGTGAAACGGACCCTTGTGGTTGTTCGACTACCCTCATGACCGTTTGAATTCCATGACTCTTTGTTCAACAAGTAGGTCTCTTGGACTTCCACGTTACATCACATTGATTGGCAACAAACCCATAGTGAGGATGTGGGCGACATGACTCATGACGTGACTCGACATGACTTGACATGACAATGCTAGTACATTTGTGTTGCTTCTGGAGTGCATGTTGAGCTATAGTGTTGTTGGGTGATGGATGTCTTCATGGTGTATCATAGCTTCACCTCCACATGGCGAAGTGTGCAGATTCTTCGATGGTCCTTGGTTCGCTTGATGAAGCTTTAGCATGTTGTTCCTTGCTTGCATGTTGGAAGGCTTGACAGGCTCATCTTTTCACGAAGGTGCTTGTTCGTCATGTTCATCTTCTTCACATTCTTCATTCGTTTGTCTGTTGGTGAACCCATCATTCTGCATGTGCTCCCTTTGTTCATCCCATTCGTTGTCTTTCCATGTTCGTTGGTGTACCTGTACCTACAGTCATTCATGATGATACAACATCAAATCCAAAACCTCCTAGTCTACCATGACATATGATCATTCGGGTGTAGGTGACTGGGAGAGGCAGCAAGGGTATGATGCGGGACGATGGCTCTGGGAAACTGCTGATGAAAACTGGGCAAGATTCAATGAGAGATGCAGACAGGCAATCTGACTTGACAGTGAGTGTCTACAAGGTTGGATCTGCTGGAAGGCAAAATTGCACAAATTTTGGGAGGAATAGTCAAGGCCACTAGAAGGAAAGATAGGCATGCTCTGTGCATTTTTTAGAACAAATGGACAAGGGGACTGGACAACTAGATTTGTGTAATTTTCTAGAGGAACAGGCTGAGTTGCATGAAGGGTCAGCAGGTAGGGATTGCACAGTTTTTCTGGGGAACTATCAGGGTCACGGGCAGCCAAAACTGTGCAATTCCTAGAGGGAACTACCAATTGGCTTCCCAGGTGACTCACAGCAGAAACTACGCAATTCCTAGAGGGAACTGGGAGTCTGCTGCTAGGGGATACTAGCAAGGAAAACTGCACTAAGTCTGGGAGGCTGGACTGTTGATCATCTCTGTGTAATTTCTGAGTTGAGCTGATTGATAGGTAGAGGAAGGCCTGCTCATGAACATTGCATAATTTCTGAGATGAATAGTTGGTCGATTGTCGGGATGACTGATTGGGAAAACTATGCAATTTTTTGAGGGAAACAGGGATGGACACTTGGTGGCTATCTGACCTTTTTTCACAATTTCCTCAATCAGTTGAGTGGGTGAAGTCAATGGACTCTGTGCAACTTTTGAGGGGATTCAGTCTTGGGATGACTGTCGGGTCCGACTGTCTGGGTGGCCAGCATGAGAGTTGATTGAATTACTTGCGGGTAGTGCAGCTTGAAAAGATTAGTTTGGTGATTTTGTGCTATTCTAGTTGACAGACGATCGAGTTAATGGCAAGGTGATGGTCCAGCTATCAGAAGGGAGTCAAGTCATCAAAACCTTCAGCAAAAATGGCTAAGTGTGTGAACAATCGAAAGATGCATAGGTGATCATACGAATACACACTTGAATGACTTAACAACGAAATGACCAAACCATCCAGACACACATGCTCAACAAGACTGACCGATGGTGTAAGTGACAAGGACGATACTTATGATTGATCATTGTTGGGAATGGGTCCCATGGGGTCAATTCTGGGGTTAAAAGCCCAAGTTTTGGGGCAAAAGGCCCGAATTTTGTATAAAAGAATGTAAATTCTCCACATTTTTTGGTCGCAGAGCTTGAATATATCAAGAGTCAAAAAGGGTTTCCACCCTTAGTTTAGATAGGTTGTGTTGGCTTGATGAGATCCGCCCTTGGTCCGCGAACCATAGGATTGTATAAAAAGGAGGTCTTAGAGGAGTCTAAGATAGTTCAGTTCATAGATAGATTCATTGATGAGTCTGTGAAGAGCTAAGAGCGAGCATCTTAGCATAGGAAAGAGGCTCTACAGCTGAGTGTGCAGAGGCCTAGGGTAGAAGTCCACAGCTGAGTGCGCAGACCCCTACAGTTGTGTGCGTAGGGCAGTTAGAGTCTGTACTCAAAAATCTGAACCATCAATAAAGAGAAGTATTATGAAATTACTATGCATTTTACTTCTATCAATTGCATGCGATTATGTTATGTTAAGCATTGGGTTTATGTTTTATTACTAATTTGATGCGCAAATATATGTGTTTTCCTCTGTTATATGAACGCAAGTAGAGATATATGTTTACGCGAAGACAATCTTAATTGCATGATAGAATTGGCGAACACTTAATATAATTTAGGAAAATATACAACAAAGTAGTTACAGAGGCGCGTAAGTGTTGATATTGCTTGTTAGGGTTACATGAAGGACAATTGCAGATCTTCGAGGAGGCTCTGAAAGACTAATAGAGAAGAACATCGATAAGCCCTAAAGGCTTATCGATTTGCGCAAAGGCAGAGTTAAAGTGTAAAATCAACATCACAACCATCTCAGGGTGCAGAAACTTGCTTCCTGCATGCCCCCATACTGCTTCGGCTGAGACTTCAGTCCACACTTCGCGGATTGATGCTGAAAGGGCCAGTAGTGTAGGGATTTTCTTGGCTGACTAACGCTAAACCTGGGTTAAGGCCCATCAAGCCAACAAATGATTCTGTTGCCAGGATCGCAAAGTTGGCAAACAGCCAAGGGAGGTGGAGGCTTGACGGTCCAATTGTTTGGACCCCGGAGTTAGTACAGAAATTGGAAGCCTTTGAAGATAATATCGCGTGCACTTTCAATCATTGGCTCGACCGTATCATAGGAGGGTTTGTGACAAATTTCGTGGTCAATACTTTGGTCAGTTACAGTGTAGCAGAGCACCGCTTCTTCAAGGGGTTGTGAGGTAAGTATTTGAAATCATTAAATACTTGGATTAAGATGCTCTTGTGTGAAAAGTGGGTCATGCAATTACCTTGATGTTTGGGGCTACACAAAGTGGAAGGTCTTTCAAGGATGGAGGAAGAAAAGGTCCTAAATATAGCTCGCTGATTGAACCTCCTTTGAGTGATGACGAAGGAGCAACACAGGCTTCTCCTCTGAGCACTATTCAGTTGATAAGACAAGGGTTCCCGCGAAAACCCACACCGCCTCCATCCTCATCTCATCCATCCACACCGGCTCTATCCTCACCTCCATTGCTTACCCCCACACCCACACCACCGCCACCTCCACCACTGTTCAACATGGCGAGCTCTGTAAAGCTACTTGTGCTCAAGGGCGTAGGAAATGAATATCCGAACCAGTTTTGGTTCGTCGTGAAGGTTGTATGGGAATCTCAGGGTATCACAGAGGATAAAATGAAGAAAGAAACGTTGGTTAATGCTTTGTAGGACCATGCACTAACGTGGTACATTATGTACAGTACTAATAACC
>APFE031651321.1:3897-13964 GCA_000404065.3 Pinus taeda
GGTAGGAGGAGGCGCATATCTTTCTAGGAAAAGAAAAGTATGAAGAAAACATTTTGATGAGATTTCATATGGAGGATTGTAGTCCCATGTCCACGCCTATTATTACCATCTAGAAGAAGCTTCATACTTTTGAGTTTGAGTTTTTTGATCCAATGATGTATCATCAATTGATAGTCTCATTGATGTATCTATTCAACACTAGGCTAGACATTTGTTTTTCAATCAGTACTCTCAGTTAATTTATGGTGGAGCCTAGGAGAGTGCATTGGATAGATATAAAAAATGTGCTTTGGTATCTACAGGGGAAAATGGATTATGATTTGGACTATTTTTGTGGGGATGGATTCAGGTTAACTAGCTATATAGACTCAAACTGGGAAGGATGTGTTGGTGATAGGAAAATAAATTCCAGGTGTTGTTTCAGGTTGGTTCGAAAATTGTATCATATTTCAACCAGAAATAATAATCAGTAGCACTGACTTCTACCAAGGCAGAGTATATAACAACTAGTCAAGCTAGTTGTGAGGCCATTTGGACTCATAAGATGTTGGTGGGATTATTTGGTCAACATTTGAGGCCTACAATGATCTATATGATAATCAAAGTTGTATAAAGCTCATGAAGGATCCATTTTTTCATGATAGGTCAAAACACATAGGGATCATGTACCACTTCATACATCACTATGTTTAGAAAGGGGAAATGCAACATGAGTATTTATCTATTGATGAGTAGGAGGATGATATTCTCACGAAGTCCTTTCCAAGAGGAAAGCATGTCTATTTTAGAGACAAAATGGGAGCGGTGAGAAAAAAATTCCTCGATAAGGGGCAGTGTTAGAAAAAGAGTACCAAGGAAGAATGTTCCTAAGGCTTGGGGTCTAGCCTAGGAAAAAGTTTCCTAACATGACCCCCTTGAATTAATTTTATGAGAACTAAAGTTGAAGCGACTTTATAAGTTATAATGTCATAAAGTGACTTTTGAGTTAATTAATGAAAATGGAACTTAGGGGATAAAGTGACTTATGTTTCAATGAGAGATTAAATCCCCACCCTTGATCTCAATGGATAAGATCTAAACTCAGCCATTGGATCTTATGGCTAGGTATCTCTTCATTATGAATGAACAAGAAAGAAAAGTAAAGGGGGAAGGCACCATTTGCATACTTTCTTCACGATATTTGAAGAGGAGAAGGAGGTTGAGAGGACAAAGTGCAACAGAGGAAGGAGAGTACAACATGTACAATAACAAGGCTATATAAATGAATTCCAAGGCATAGGCAGAGTAGGCTTCCATGAATTTTGAGTACAAAATTCAACGCATTTATTTTTGTAGACATAGCAAATGATTTGAGGCAGTTTGGGCTGCATTTATTTCTGCCTGATGGTATTAGAAATTGAGGACACTGATAGGAATTTATTATTATAAAAAATGGCATGAAATTCAAATTTATGGGATACATTTAATGTAGTCTAATAGATACATAAATCAAGGAACAATGTTGCATGAATTTTGACATAGTCAGCATGAATTTTTGAGTGAGTTGGGAATGAAAATAAAGGGAATCAAATCAGATTTATTGTAGCATGTCAGAAATATAGACCAATTTTATTTTTCGAGGGGTGTAATGCATTTTTTCTTTCAAGGATTTTCCAGGATCATTAGACCAATTTATTTTATTTTATTTTATTTTTTTATTTTTTTTAAATTGTGTGTTTTCTAGTGTTATTCTCAACAAAAGTGAAAGAGTGGAGTAGGCTCATGTGTTTCTTGTTTGAAAAATATCCATGTTTAAGACAACAACATAAAACATGTGGGTTGTGCGTTAAACTTGATGTGATTTTATAAAACTCGAAACCTGGTTTGACTTGCAACAAAAATTCTACACCATGTAATTATAAGTGGAAAATTTGGTCATTTAGAGTTGAAACGACCCCTCTTGGCCTCATCCATGTAGAAGTTTTCCTCCTTTGGGGTTTACTCAATGTAAATTTGAAAATTTCAATTTTTTAACTTAGCTTACAAGCATTTTGTGGGCGCCAAGTTACTTATTTTGTGGAAGACCAAGGGGGAATTTTTCAAGAGCCTCGTCTATAAATATAGGCCTTCTCTTCCTTGGAAAATCATTGTGAGCTTGTTGAGATCTATCAAAATGTGGATTTTTTCATGATACAAAAGGCTTTACATGTGGATTTCCTTTATTTGTTTTTGTTGATCAAATATTTTTCAAAGGAAATTTTTGGAGAAACACAGAGTTACTACAAGGCTAATCTAATTGATCCAAGAAGTCTTGGAAGAGGAGTTCTAGGGTTCAACTCACACATTCTCTTAATTCATTCAAGGTATTTTTATTCTCTTTAGGGACATGATTAGCTTTCACTTCTATATGTAGATAACCTTATCTTTAATAATTGTTGATTGCTTGGTTGGAGGAGTCCCTTCTTGGAAGGCCCTCATAGTAGAATTTTGGTTCTATTGCTTCTTATTTTGGATTCTATGGTTGTAAGGCTTGGTGTTCCACATAATATTCCAAAACCTCAAGCATTGAGATGCCAAATCAACAAAGGACATAATTCCATGGCTTTAACTCCCCTTGAAGAAAGATCATATCCTTATTCCAACAATTTGCAATCATTTTATTTACAAAATTATATATCAAAATCTCTTATCTTTTTGTAAATTTGTAAGTAGTCTTAAATATAAAAACCCTAAAAGAATGATATATTTCAAAAAATCAGATTGTTTCTTATAATAAATCCAAAAAATATTTAGATAGTGAATATATTCACTCAACTGTGATTTACATTGCATTTATTGATTACATCATTGGTAAAATCACTGCAAAATTTGCAATTTTGGGAAGCCCTAAGCCCTAAGGTTGTACAACCCCCATTGATTTGCCTTGTATTTTGTAATAATTGTATTTTAATATGTTTTAAAGCTAGTTACAGGTCCTATAAATAATATACAATAATTGGAAGTGATTGGAGGCCAACCCTTGCCTTGGGATTTGTGAAAACCAAGATACAATCTTTGTACCCATTGAAATTGATATAAAGAGGCTTTTCATTGACTAATTATTACTATATTTTTCCAGTTTTTGTAGTTGGATTTGTTTATTGATAAAGGAATATCCACATATGTGAGATTTCAAATGTTTTGAAGCTAATCACAGGTCCTAGAAATAATCTACAATAATTAGAAGTGATTGGATGCCAATTGTTGCCTTGGGATATATGAAAAGCAAGTTACAAATTTTTTTACCCATTGAAATTGATATAAAGAGGTCTTTCATTAACTAATGATTACTATATTTTTCAAGTTTTTGTGGTTTGAGTTGTTTATTGATAAAGGGAGATCCACGGATGTGAGATTTACTGTCGACATTTCAGAGCCACATGTAGAGCAAATGAAAAAGAGAGAGTGAGAAGTGTGAGTACTCTTGGGCTCTAATCTAGATGAGTAATTTTGATTAAAAATATTGGTTATTACGTTTTACATATGTTTCTTTTTTTAATTAAATGTGACAATAAATGAATAGTTTGTCCCACCTCCCTTATACTTCAGATAGGTTGTTCAACCTCCCTTATATACTATTTGGCATTTTACATGAATCAAGTCAAAGTAGTTAAGGTTTATAGGGATGGCTATTGGTATAGATGTAAATGAACCAATTTCAAACTTACATGTAAAAAGGGTGTATGCATACTAGTCAATTCAATTAAGATTTATAAATTATGGAGAGAGAAAAATAATAGAAAAGTGTTAAATAAGTTTTATCACGTCAAATATTATGGGTTAGTTAACACTATGGATCTATAATCACCAATGGTAAACTCATGATCGACAAAATCAAGGTGAACATAATTAATATAATATTCTTGTTTTAATTTTTTTTTTTGGGATAAACAACTACCCCTTTTAAGTTTATTAACAATGTATTCTAGAATATACCTAGCTTGTCTCCTTAAAGCAGGACAAAAATAAGTAAATGGTATTAATGGATGGAAAAGTATCCCATCAACCCCTCCTTCAAGTACACACTTTAATGTCTAATGTTATAAGGCCAAATCGTTTTCCCCTCAGTCTTATCCAAACTTTAGGAAAATGGGTAAAAATTGGGGGAGCATGTGATAGGGTTTGTGGCTCCCATTGACGCAACACTTCATGCAACTCATTTAATCTCAATCTCTTCACATTCTCTGAGTCCAAGGAAGTGTCAATGTTTTGATCTCTACTCAGATCTCGCAATCCTACTATTGACTGTTCCAATTTCTCCAATAATTTTTTAAGGTTAATGGATTATGGATTAGAATCACATGTGGGATTAACTCTAGGAATGTTAATTTTACAGTATCATATCAATCTCCTACTCTCAACCTGTTAATTCCCTACCACTTTAGGTTTTGTGGCCTTTGAAGGTGCTCTAAGTAGTTTCACCTGAGAACGGTCAACATCTCTACGCATCTTTGTGGCAGCGAACATAACTTTATGGTTTGTTGCTTCATCAGTTTCTAAGTGAGCTTTGGGAGTAGTGATTCCCTCTAGACTCGTCTAGGTTTTAGGTTCATTCTGGTGTTCCCATGTCAATTAGTCTTAGTTGATCACATTTTCATCTCTAAGTTTACCTTTTTATGTTGGAGCTCCTCAAATTTGGTTTTCTTTATCCATTTATCTAGTACTCCCCTCTTTTGGCTCATCTTTTGTGTCTTTGAATTCATCAAAGTCTCTTCCATTTCTGGAGTTAGATTTATATTTTGGTGTCTTTGTTATATTTACCCCTTCTTCAATGAGTTTAGTTTGTCTCACTCATACTTGGGCCTGAATGTCACTATATTTGGATTTCTTTGGGTGTTCTCTATCTCCTTTAGTGAATTGTGGTTGTTTCCTCTCTGCCTAGACCATGATGTCTACTCTTGTCCTCCTTCAAGAAATTTTTTCCCTAGCACCTTTCTCCCATATCACTCCTATTATTCTCTAGCACTTATTGCGCATCATGCAAGAAGGAAAAGAGGCCTCCCATGCCATCAATCTGAGGATGTGGGAAAAAAGAGATAAAACTCCTCAAAATAGGGGTAACCTAAATTGTAGCAATTGTTCCCATCAAATTGAATCTCTACAATTGGAAACAATGGAAATTAATTGGAAGTTTCATAAGAAAATGACAACGTCTATCAAGCTCCTTGAAATACAACCCTTGAAAGGAAAATTAGCTTGATAAGAGACCAAAATCGACGCTTCTCGACAACAGATAGAAGGTTTAAAGGTTCACCACCCAACCGATGATAATCAAACTACCAAGAACAATGCTTCCAATCAGCGTGTGGGCAGACTACTACCTGATCCCAACTAGCTTCCCAAAGATGACCCCCCATCAATTCTTTGAAGTATTCCCTCTATAAATGTGTTTTTATTCTCGGTCAGTTTTTCAAAGTTTATGCATGTAGCTCATTAGTAATAATCGGATTACAATATAGCTAATTTGTAATTCTATAAAGATGCTCTTTAGAGGACCCACTACGAGATGAATTGTTGTTACTACTTCTCGAGTAATTGTTGCATTCGAGCACATATTTTAATAGAAAATATTCTCGCTTTTGTTAAAAGAAATATATTCTAGAATATAAAATGTTCCTTATCACTAGATATACATCCACACTTTACACTACTTACTAACCGAATCAAAAGAAGACATACCTATATATATCTTATAGCCATATACCCATTTAAATATGTGAATAAATACAACTTCATACATAAACTTGAAATTGTGTGCTCAAATATGCAATGCTTAAAGCATCTATTTGCTTCATTACCCAAATCCTCCAAATACACTTACTAAGTACTTATCAATGGATTAGATATCCTATCACTGCATGCCTAAGAAAATGGTTTTTGATGCATCCACCTTTACTTCGAATACAATGAGCTAAATCAGGAACTTCTTAATTAAAATACTTCTTCATTAGCTATAGTAATGTGTTGTCACCAATGCTCCAAATTGGTTCTTGTAATCTATTTCCTATTGCTTTCAACCATTGAGACAACATGGGAAACATATATCATGCAACAATGTTGACATCTTCTCTCTCTATTGATGGAATTGTGGCATATTCTCTCTATTGATGGAATTGTGACATGTTCTCTATGTTGATGGAATTATAACTTATTCTCTCTATTGATATATATTAATATTAGACCACTATAGTGAGAAAGGAGGCTACTAAGATTTGATTCACCGTCTAGGAAATGCCTAGGTTAGTCTCACAAGATAGTCCAAGCCTAAGGTTTTATACTAAATGTTAAAAATAAGAGACATAAATGTCATTATAAGATAGGAACAAAAAACATAAATAAGTTCATAGAGCCAATATTTATCTTGGAAACTCTTACTTGAGAAATGAACACCCAAAAAAATACATAGTATTTCTTTGGCCAAGGTGGACAAATACCAAGTGAATTAAAAACATTATATAATGGTGTTATTCAAGCATTTTAATAGGTTTCATCACTTCAAATACCATGGTTTTACCAATACCATAGGGCCCTATACCACCAATGGAAATCTTGTTGTTGACATATCAAAATTATCTCATAAGGTAAGTCAAGATTAACCCATCAATAACTACCAAACCCTTAGAACTTGGAATTTTTATCTTTTTGACAAGTGTGTGATCAGACGACACCCTTCTTCCTTATTAGTCCCTGCCTGGGACTAATAGCGATCGATAGATCGTTGACCTACCATTACTTGATACTTTGACTGGTTTGTTTTTGGGTGTTTTCACATTTTAACCTAAGTTTGATGCTCTCAATTTTATTCAAAAAAAATTTACCCAAAGTTTTTGGTTCGGCAAAAAATTGAGGTCTTATTGCAGCCTTCACGTTGCCCGATGCAAAAATATTGAGGCAATCTCATCTTATCCAAAATACGCTATGGTATGTTGTGCAGGCAAAGTTTGCAACATCATCTTATCCTAAATTCTTTCTGAGACTTAAACCAACACCTAATTTAAACATTTGTTGATAGAGATATTTGCATGTTGACCACCTTTCAGCCTATTCAGAATTTAACTTGTGCAGATGGGCGGGCCGCTTCAACGAGATCTCCAAACTCTGTCGTAACGTGAGGATTTGCCCTCTCTCTCCATGGTATTGTGTTCCTCTCGTCATTGTGGTTCAATTCATGGTCTTTGCGTTCAGAGTGTTAAAAATCTTAGTTTTCCAGCTAAAGTTTTGAAAATTTCCAAATTGTTCTAGTAAATTCGAGAAAATTGGCCAATTCTTTATTTAAGTGCCTCATATTTTCTACCGAATTCGCTAGGTTTGTTGTTTCAATTTATCACATTAATCGTCATTTCTTGGCTTCAGAAGGCCTCGCTCTGTTCCAGTTTCTGAAGGCTCGGAATCTTTCCGGCATTTGACGGGACGTTTCCTAAATTTGAGACTACCAGAGGTAAAAAGACGAATCTCAGGCGTCTTAGAGATTTGTCGACAACATTTTTGTTTGCCGAGATTTTGCAGATTCTTTATATGATTCCGTATCATTTTTTATATATGCCGCTTCATTCAGCGGCGGATCTCTGTTATTATATTTGAAGTAAATTTTCTAAATTAATGGATTTGCTTTGTAAGCTGCATTTTTTGACCGGTATCGTTTTTTTCGGCACATAGCTTTGCAAAACTGCGAGCTTTCCATGCCCTGAGAAATTTATTTTCTCGCCCCTCGAAAATTCGAATTCAGTCGCTTTTAACCGAAAGGAGAATGATCTTACTTTCTTTTCCTGGTTAAAACTTAAAACCTGTCGTATTTCTCATAGTTCCTGTCTTTTATGATATTTAAAGCAATTTTTGTGGATTAATGGAATCGCTGAAAGGTGCATTTTTTGACCTGTATCATTTTTTCTCTTGCAAAATTGCAAGCTCTCCATGCCCGGATAGTTTCGCTTTCTCAGCCGTGGAAAATTTGAATTTAGTTGCATTTACCCGAATGGAGAATGATTCTAGCTTTCTTCTTCTTGTTAGAAAATATCGTATTTGTCATAGTTTGCGTCTAAACGTGTTTCTTACATTCGGTAAACTCCGAAAAGTCCCCGATTTACGCGTATTTTGAGCAAATAATTGATAGTCTATGATTCTCTTGGGAAAATTACCATTTAACGTGTAACGGGGCCTAACTGGGGAAGGCATGTTTTCTGTAATGAAGTAGAAGCGGGAGAATTTAATAAAGGCGGCACTCGAACAACTTTCTACCAAACAAGCCGAGGACACGGCAACGGTCATACCAGCTGTTAAAATTTGCGACAAGCAGTTATTTATCTATGAGAAGATTATTCTGTCTGGAATCCCAGATAATGTTGTTCTCACACGCGCTTCAGGAATTGGCCTGGATGAAGGGGTGTTTTTCGGAGCTCGGTTTTCAGAGAGTAACAGTCGGCATGTCACTTTGCTTGGTACTCTCAAGTAAGTTATGCAGCATTAAACTACTATTATTGTTTTTTCAGGGGCTCCTGTAATATCACTGCTAATCTCATACACTGGTTTCAGGTTAATATGATTTCTTTATTAATAGGAAAAATTGTTCAGTTTACTTTGCAACTAAAATTTTTGTTAGGAATTCTCTGTGCTATTTCCTTTGGTAAATTTTAAGCAATTTTTCTTTGGATTTCCAATGAATAAAAACGATTGACATGATCCTGCAAGCCGTATCTCAAAATGGGCAGGCTCTCTAATCCACACAGTGGACTCTCAGCACATACCACAGGCTCCTCTAGTCGATCTCTCCATGACTTTTCCACATGCAACAAGCATTGTCACAACTTTAATTTACTTCGTTGCATTCAATAAGTGCTAAAAAATATGTTGTAACTGCGCTTCGTCCACGCACACTAGAAAGGAATAGACTACCCAGGATTTTGGTAAGCAGCAGCCTTACAGGCGGCCCCCTCCTCCAACGATTAATCACAGTTACAAACAATGTCCACGTGGCAAGTGGCATACAACACTGGATCATCCATGGGTTTCAGCCTCCTTCACAGTGATACATATTTGTTCACAGCCTAACAATGCTCCAACAACTCCCAAAGTGTTTGCCAAGTAAAATTTTAAAGATAAAAACTTATTTTAAAGTTTTCGCCAATATTACTAATACATAATATACCGCTTGTAAAATGATTGACAATATTTTTGTAGAAGTATTTAAATTCCAATAATTTTATATAATCTCCGTATATAACTTTTTTGAAAAAACAAAAAAAATTATCCCACTTATCAATATTAGCGCCTTAAATTTTGAGTAGCGCTCCACCCGTTAACTCATAAATAACCAATAATAACTCATCTCAATGATGACCTTCTCACCAGTGGGGGATGTTTCAACTCGCCGTCTCCACCTCGATATCATTCTGGGTAATTGATTTTATTAGGACGGGACGAAACTATGGATTTTATTTATAATATAGGTTCATTACATTTTTCGTATTAGATCTCCTCAAGTAATATGTTATCTTTTTCCCGTGGTAATGTTTCCTTATATTATCTCCTGGGTTAGTAATATGTTATTTTTTACTTTTGTAATCTCGTTATGTTTCCTTATATTATCTCGTTATGTTATTTTGTAATCTTTTACTTTTGTTTATCATGTTTTTTCGTATTAGTTATTAATATGCTATTCTTAGCTTTTATGTTTATTCCCATAGTTATTTTTAATTATTATTTTATTATTTATTTCCATAGTAATATGTTATTCTTAGCTTTTATGTTTATTCCCATGGTTATTTTTAATTATTATTTTATTATTTATTTCCATAGTAATATGCTGTTTTTAACTTTTGCTTATGGATGGGAGGGTGACTTGTTATTTTGCTTATTGACGGAGTCTGACTTGTTATTTGCCCAGTGTCTGAAATTTACTTTTAACTGATGTACATTTTTTTACTTACTTTTGCTTGGGTTGGAGGGTGAATTGTTACTTGTTAACTTTGAGATTTACTAAAAGAAAGGGCCTATTCTTGAGTAGGAAGACAATGGATACAATGAAAGGTAGTGCCTATTCTCGAGTAGGAAGA
>APFE031651321.1:27014-39505 GCA_000404065.3 Pinus taeda
GATCACATCGAGCATCAACAACAAGTTCTCCAACTTTTAAAGGATAACGCCACCTTGGTGCAAAATCGAATTAAACAAAAAGTAGATCAACATCATAGTGAAAAAAATTTTGATGTAGGTGATTGGGTATTTTTACTGCAACATCTCAAGCAAGCTATTTATGAGAAGGAAATGTTGGCAATATTATATGCACTTAAGAAATGGCGACCTTACCGAATGGGAAGACCCTTCATGGTAAAAATGGATCATGATAGTCTTAAATACTTTCTAGAACAACTATTATCTTTAGAAGAACAAAAAAAATGGGTCACAAATATGTTGGGTTATGACTCTGACATCATCTATAGAAAATGGGAGCAAAAGTTTGTTGAAGATGCATTCTCAAGAAAGGATGAGGATGTGGAAGCATTGTTTTGTGGTATTTCTATTATCCAACTGGATTGGATAAACGAAGCAAGGGATGAATGGAAGAAGGACGAAGAAGTATGGCCACTTATTCAAAAGTTGCAAAAGATCCCAATTCAAACAATATTGCCAGAAATTGAAAAGGAAGGAAAAATCATATTGGAACCTGGATCAGTCACAGAAACAAGAACCTGACAGCTACGAAATCAATGAATTTCAGAGTACCTCATCAAGTGGAAGAACTTACTCGCTAAAGATTCCACATGGGAGGACAAGAACTTTATACAAAAGCATCAAGAACTACTCAAGTGTCGAGGACAACACTTTTTGAAGGAGAGGGGCATGTTAGGCCCCTATACTACTAGTGTAACCCCTTATTGCTATTAGTACAACCCCCTTATTATATCGATGTACCCATGTGGTGCCCACATTGTTACTATTGTGCCCCATAGAAGCCCACTATTGTTATTATTATGCCCTTACATTATTATTGTTATGTTGGCTCTGATTATATTATATGACCCCTTAGACTCCTATATATAGAAAGGAGGTATTTTCATTTGCATCATCCAAGAATCATTCATTTGTGTAATGTAAAGGAGGTTGCCCCCTCAAAGAGGTTGAATTCTAAGGCATTGATCTATCTTTTCTATCTTTTTGTGAGCTGGTTTCATAACAAAATTATAAGTCCACGAGTTTTAGATAGACGGTGATCTACTACTATGTAATGCACTTTTTAATGTGAAGTCACCAATTCAATTTTAAGTTTGATCAGAGTAATATATTGGACATGATGAAGATATAATCCTTCCAAACTATAAAAAAATCATAAAAATTATTAAATTACATTTTTAAAAAATTTATAATAAGAATTGTTATTTTAGCTAAAAAAAATAATAAGATAAGTTAAACTTATTATAAATATAAATGATAAATTATTAAATACCCCATATAGTACATAATAATTTTCCTAATGCATTATTTTATTCAAGCAGTAATTTTTTTTTTTTAGAATATTGAAACATCATTTGTATGATCATTATACACCCATTTTACATATTATTAGATATTTTATTTTAACGTTTAAATTTTTTATTTTTATACAAGAAGCTCGATAAATGTGACACATGAATTATGAAATAAATATTATTTTTGTGAATTATGAAATAAATATCATTTTTGTTTTCATTTGTTTTATGTAAAGTTGTTTTTAAAATAGAAAATATAGAAATAGATGTATTTTAAATTTAGATAAATTAGTTTAGCTATACAAAATATGTTTGGTTGATATGCATTAATTTATGATGTATATTAATAATGTCTATCAATTCATAATATTAACATATTTTTTCATTATACATTTCACACTATTAAAATTTATTATTATATTATTATTTTTATCTATTGAGTATTATGAGTTCAAACCAGTATAGTTAATCATGATTAAACATTGTATCGAGATTTTTTATTATGGAGATTTTCAACTTATAAATAAGCTTGTTAAATATCTTGAACCATACCCTAGGTTCATTATTATAGTCAAAATATTATTATATTTTAATTTATAATATTTTTTAAAATTAATTTTGAAAAATAAAAAAAAAGGCATAACCATCTCGTTGAAAATATCTCAACCTTTTATATGTGAATACACTAAAAATATTGTAAATATTTATATAAGGTTAAATCCCACTTCATCCACCCTTTTAATTATTGATAATTAAATTAAAATTATAGAAACCCTATCTCACTAGTAAATTAAATGACTTGTAAATGCAGCATCAAAACAATTTCCCCGTGATATATTTCACATTGCCAAAATTAATAACTAGTATGGATCCATCTTAACCACTATATAAAAAGGGAGTTGTCTTTAGTGCAACTTTTTGGACTTTCTGGTGCCTTAATCCGGTGGAAAAAGTTGAGGTGAAATCTTGATTTGTGTTATTTAAACTAGTTTTTTGACTGTATATATGGATTCAACACTCTCAAAAACCCGTAGGGCATTTTGATTGCACACGATTACCCCTCAAGCTTGTGATTTCAATAAATCCTGCAGATTTTAGAGAAATTTGACCGGAAAAACCCACCGTAAAAGCTTCCAAAAAGCCCCACTAAAGACAACTATAAAAAGAGTGGATCAAATATTTTGAAGTAAAAACATCTTCTACAATGCAAAACTATATATATGTGTGCATGTGTGTGCGCGAGCCTTGCACGTGCGCGCTCATTTTTTATATTTTTTATTTTTAGACTTGATCTCTCTCAAACTATATATATATAATATATATATATATATATATATATATATATATATATATATAAAATAATAATAATATATATATAATAAAATATATATATATATATTTTAAATTGTATTTTTTAATGTATAAATAGCTTTACTTTTTCAAAATTTCCTTAGCACTTGGATTATGTCGGCTACATAGTTTAACTAGTAATTGCAATATATTCCCACTCAATTTTAGACAAAATTGATTGAAAAGTCAAAATGTAAAATAGAAAGGCTATTTAAATTGTTTTTTTTTACACAAATGAATAGTGAATTGGAAGTCTTTAAGTGTGACTTTTTATACTTTCTCAAGGATTTCTTCTAGGAATCAGATAAAAAAATTGTGGCCAAATCTTAATTTGTGTCGTTTAAACTGGTTTTTTGACTGCATATATGGATTCGACACCCTAAAAAACCCCTTGGCACTTCGATTATGAAGAGTTCACTGGTCAAACTTGTGATTTCAATGAATCATTGTCAAATTCTAAACAAATTAGACTGGAAAATAAACCGGTAAAATTTCCAAAAAGTCACACTTAAAGACTACTCTATAGTGAATTATTAAATTTGCACCATGTCACAACAAAAAGTCACACTTAAAGACTACTCTATAGTGAATTATTAAATTTGCACCATGTCACAACAAATACATTGGGAATTCAATACATTGTCATTTTCTATGGGATATTCCATTGAGTTAATGACTAAATTCATGGGAGACAGATCCCAGTATTTTCTATAGGTACTACAATTGAGTGTTTCTACATGTTTACAAGAGTAAATTCTTGCATATTGTGAGCATACGAGAATGCAAAAATAGTACATTGAGGTCTTTTGGAACAAAGAATCCACATAGAGTTGGGATACTAAAGCCAAGTTAGAATCCATTTTGCATTCTCGCTTTTATTTATTAGATTTCCTTCCTTTTGTGAGCGGTGATTCCATTGCATTCGAGGAGAAGGAATTTTGAGTGTTGTCTGTCATGCATGATTTTTCATGAGCTACTCTAATGCTATATCTTCCTTGTAAAACATTGTGGTATATCGCCCCATCTCTACAAGAGTTGAGGGCGTCAATTCCAATGCTATTTTCACAAAATTTGACTCTATACTAGGAGGTTCGACCCATGGAAGGGGCTTGCTCTTCATTTTCCACTGACACTTTTGTATTCCTTTGATCCTCGTTTGGGGATTCATCCATAGAGGTATCTTTTTCTTGTTCTGGACCTTGAAGAGCCTCAAAAGAGTTTTTTTTTACGAAGGTTTTGGTATTGGATCTGCTTCAACATATTTCTTTAGCAGTGCAACCTTGTTCTATTGATTCCTTCTTTATAAACAAGTGCTTGGGCCTGCTCATCATTTTTTTGCTAGGGGCAGTTTTTGAAAATTGCTCATGAGAATTATAGACTATGCATTTAAAAGGAATCTACTCATAGTCCAATTCCTAAATATGGCTCCATTCTCCAAGATTTATTTTTAGGGCCTCTGGTAAATCTTTATTGATTTTTACCTCAAAGCAGACGTGACACATGAAAATTGACCTCCTTTTGGTTTTGCTTTATCCAGATAGTGGCAAATGTCTTCTAGTGCATGAAGACCCCAAAGATGAAGAGGGAGGTGTGGTAGTTGAACCCACACTAGCACGACAATGATATCAGAATCTGGGTTGAAATCAAGAGTCTATGGAGTGATATTTAGGCCTCTAGACACCATGAAATATGAACCTAATCTGAAAATCAATTCTCTTTCCATTTTATTGGCAAAAAAAAAAAATAGAAGCCCTTTCCAACTGCAAAGAAATTTGCTTGGCCTTGAATCTTGGGGTCCCATTATTCTATGATCCAAGTTTCAATAGCTTTTGGGTTCAGCCACAAGTACATAAACTTGTTAATCAATATTTTTATAAGGTTCTCTTGCATGGATCTAAAGGAGAGAGATCCACCATAGGGATCTTAGCTAATTTCTTCACAAAATTTTCGAGCGAGAAGAAGTACCTAGGTTTTTAGAGCCTACACAATGCTACTTCCTCTTCCATGACATAATGAAGAGAACCCAACCTAAACTATTCAAAATGTTTGATATATATTATATATAATATATTATATATATATATATAATATATATATATATATATATATATATATATATAAACTCAACCCGAGTCTAAGAAGCCTTACATAATGGAAATACCCAAAAAAATAACCACAGAGGTTCCTTGCAAGCCGGTAACAGGTCTTGCCTAAATAATTACAAATTTCATTCCCGATGAGGCTTCAACGAAATTCAAACCCTGGCATGCTCCGAACGCCATTAACACATTTAACTGAGAAGGGGAGTTACCCATCATGAGAGCACTGTGTGCAGATTAATGCGGGCAAACCCTTATGACTGGTAGGAGATTCCAATACGCCAAAATAGCTGAGATTATACCCTATACAGGAAGGAGTTTCCATTGAACAAAAGAACCGGAGGGGAGCCATATAAGCTTACCCGGAAAAACTTCAAAGGCCCAAGCCCCGTAAGGATGAGGTCAAAATCCTCTGGAGGATTTTCCATCAATGCGGCCACGAGCCTTTGCCAAACCTGCAAAGCATAAACCACAAAAGAAAACAAAGACATTAGAACTTAAAAAAAACTGAGATCAAGCATGAGCTGACATTAACAGAAGCATTTTTAGAAAATAAAGTAACCTCACCTGGGTAATTACAAATGAACTCCCTATATTGAGTGCGAAACCCTCGAGCAGCACTTGGAACAATCTAACCACAACAGGAGGCATGCTTGCAGCACAAGCACCACTGCCATGGACAGAGAGCAGAGCCGGCGCAAGGAGGAAAGGGTAGAATGAGCCGCGAACCCAGACCTGGTAGAGAGTAAAACACCTAGAATAATCCAGAACCATTGGATCAGGGACCGACAACCTCCTCCGTAGATGAGGCGGAGGGTCTCGAGGTTCACTGACAGCTCCACTGCATGTATTAACTTTGCTGGTTCAGAGAAGTGTATGCTAGCGATAACCCGGACGCGCCAAGCTCGAGATAAGTCCTGAAATCTGAGCTGGAAGGGTGGACAATAAATCCAAGTGGATAAGGACTTGCCCTCCACTATACGGAAGATCAATTCATAAACAGATCATTGACGATTGAAATACTCGGGTCTCGTGTGGTATATGTTGCACATTCGAATGATTAAGTTTTCAGCTAAGGATTTGATGCATTTTCGCAGTGGATAGTTGCATGGGGACTAACACAATTAAATAAACCAAATGCATGTTTACTGTGTGTAGCTAATAGTGATGTGAACCTTTATATTTAATTTACCATAAAAAGATAACAATAATTTTAATTTCCAAAGTTATCAGAAACACCATTCAATTACTTTTTATTACACTTAATATCTCATAGTACCCACTGATACATAGTTGCATATGTTTTTTTGGTTAGTTTACTACATTTTTTTTAAAATAATTATTTTAAATATTAAAATATAACTTATTATAAATTGAAATTTAAGAAATAAAAGGCAAATGTTATAAGTGTGAAATTTATGTAAAAATATTATATAAATTTAGATATTATTTTATATCAAAATATTAATATTTTGTTGAATAATAGATATTAGTTTATATTTATCTTAATTTTGGATTGATAACGTAACCCTAGGAGTTAAGCTCTACTCTACAAAATGAAATTGCAAATGGGAACATGAAATTTATTATTCATAATCTAAGAACCAATGTTGAATTAAAAATAAAATAATGGTTGCAAGCAAAGGTGGGAGGGGTTTCTTACCATCACTCGAAATAGCCATTGTAACACTTGAAAGGCTTTGCCATGACAATGGCCTCCGACCAACACAACCATGAATTCAAATTAAATCGTATTAACAATCTCAAAAACCCTAGGAGTCAAGCTCTACTCTACAAAATGAAATTGCAAATGCGAAGAATGAGCGGACCTTGATGATGGTTATTACCTCTACTTAACTACCATAATCTTCATTGTTGGTAATGATTCTGAGGACCCTCTACTTAACTACCATAATCTCCATTGTTGGTAATGATTCTGAGGACAAGGGTAGTCCTTTGACCATAGCTCATAGACCATAGCTCAAGATTTGTTAGACCTATGCTCAATTCTTAGTCTAGTATCTACATTATGTTTGATTCTTTGAAACAATGTTTATTGTTTGTATTTCATTGCAGCTTGAAGACTCTTGTATGTGATATGTCTTAGCCCTATTCAAAGTTGTAAAGTGTGTTTTATGATGATCTCCTTGGTACTAGACAAGATCTGTTAGACTTGTGGATTTTAATATATGGAACCATTTATACTTATGATACCTAACTAATTAAATTTATGCCTTAATAGGTTTCCTTTGCAACATTTGGTGTAAATGCTAGTTAAAAAACAAATGTAACAATATTCTTAATGATGGAAATTGAGTCAGATTCTTAATTGGTAAATAAGCTTTGTTACAATACCATGGCTTACTAATACCACATGCCCAAAAAACTATAACCCATTTTCATATGGAGTAGTCTATAATGCGACTTTTCGGAGATTCCGATCATTCGAAAAGCGCATTATTCCGGCCAACCACCTAACCGGCCTTTCCATCTCCGTCTCTGTCCCCTCGCTAGAACCTGAACTCTGTTACCTTCGTCATCGTCACCTCGCACGCCGCCTGCCTATTTCAAATTCACCAACCCCGCCAATGCCTTAACGAGCGTATGGAAATCGCGCCAACTCGATTTGAAAAATTCATGTGAACCGGAGCATCCCCTACTACCCCGCCCTTGGCCAGAGCACAACCACCGACCGAGCGAAATGCTATCAGTGAATAAGATATCAAGCTATCGGTAGATAACCTATGGGTGGTACACCATTGAAGAGTACTTCTCTGCTAGAAACGATAAACGCAGATTAACACAGGTTCGATTCCTAGGGGAAGAATTTCTGGAATTTGTATGCTCTTCCAATCCTGCGAGGAGCCATCAAATATAAACACGACGTTTGCTAGTTTCGAATCGTTCCTGTCTACCACCATTTCAATGCATTCATCACACAGGGATTTCCAGAACTCAGCAAAATTGTTGGATCACGCTCAATGCACTCATCACAGAGATTTCCGGAACTCAACAAAATTGAAGGATCATGCTAAATGCATTCAACGCAGGGATTGCCAGAACTCAGTAAAATTGGAGGATTAGGGAGCCTGCGGGTCGCCCTGCTCAAAGGTTTTAGGACCAGCGATTGGGCTGCCATGGCTGCAAGAAGCTCCTGCAGAAATAATAAATTGACAGAGGATGACTCCGAGTTCGGACAGAGATGATAATCACATAGCGTGAGCAAAAGATCGCAGAAAGCCAAAGGAGAAATTTTTGAGAAGCCTTCTCAGGATTTTCCAGACTATAAAGTCCCAATAAAATTTATAAAATGTATGATGTTATGCTCATTCTAGGTGTTTTTATAATTTTTTAAGAAAAAATTATTCTTGCAACAACTCTTAAAATTATGCCTGAATTTTTATGCTAGATATGCCATATTTTTTATGTCGATAAATAATTTTTATCGTAGGCTCCTTTGTATCATCGCCAATGGAATATTGCAGCTGTAAAATTAAGCCCTAAGCTGAACAATTAACATCAATTCAAGGAAATTCATTTATAGGGATAAATTATGGTACTATAAGATTCATCAAGAAATACGATATATGAAATTTGCAGTATGGAATTTAGTTTCCATAAAGATGAAGTTTTGGGAAACTATTTGCTAGAGAAAGGAAGTCTAGAAGGCAATTTTACTACCAGGAGTTCAGGGAGTGTTCTTAAAGACTGACTCCAAAACAGAAAATGACAACTTCAGAAATCAATTTTGTCTGAAAACTGCAAGCATGATCGACTTTCACTGGTGAAAGAAATGCCATTGATATGTTTTTTTTTTTTTTTTAATCGCTGCTTTAATGAATTTCAAGCAATATTTTTATCGCGCTTGCAAAGCGTACTTTCCTGTACATCTTCTTTCCTAGAATGTGAATACATACTTTGAAAGTCTCATCTTATGTCTCCTCTCTAGTAACTTGAAATTATATTTTCTATTGTCCATTCTAGATATGCCAGTTCCGACAATCCCTGCGTTGAATGCATTTACCGTGATCCTTCAATTTTGTTGAGTTCCGGAAATCTCTGCGATAAGTGCATTGAGCGTGATCCAACAATTTTGCTGAGTTCCGGTAATCCCTGTGTGATGAATGCATTGAAATGGTGGCACACAGGAACGATTCGGAAATAGCAAACGCCGTGTTTATATTTGATGGCTCCTCGCAGGATTGGCAGAGCGTACAAATTCCAGAAATTATTCCCCTAGGAATCGAACCTGTGTTAATCTACGTTTATCGTTTCCAGCAGAGAAGTACTCTGCTGATAGCATTTCGCTCGCTCAGTGGTTCTCCTCTGGGCAAGGGCGAGGTAACAGAGGATGCTCTGGTTCATGTGAATTTTTCAAATCGAGTTGGTGCGATTGCCATAAGCTCGTTAAGGCATTGGCAGGGTTGGTGAATTTGAAACAGGCGGCGTGCGAGGTGAAGGTGACGGTGACGGAGGTAACAGAGTTCACATTCTAGCGAGGTGACTGAGATGGAGAGGGAAAGGACGGTTGGGTGGTTGGCCGAAATAATGCGCTTTTTTAGATGATCGGAATCTCCGAAAAGTCGCATTATAGACTACTCCTTTTCATATTACAATTTTTTTTAACTAATCTATTTAATTAGGAGGTACAAAATACATAACTACTTTAGAGATGAATTTCAACTTTTAATTTATAATTACTATTAAAAATATTCTAAAATATTGAATAAAAATTCTAGAAACTTTATTTTTAAATAAAAATAAAAATACCTATCAACTTTAAAAAAAATCATAATTACAAAATTCATAATAAAATAAAATAAAAAATAAAACATAATCAAAAGAAAATTACGAAATCAAAAAGCCATATAAAAATCACCCCAAAGGCATTTGTGGACGAAGAGTTATCCAAAATATAAAATAAGTGAAATTCTAACGGCAATGAAAGGTTTCAAAAGTGTCGCAGTAAAATGTTGTTTTATATTGGTTGAATGTTGTTTTATTGATTTGTGTGAGATTTAATTTTTATTAGGTAATTGATTTAATTGAGACGAGAGATATGAATATTATTTACAAGTAAATAGAAAAATAATTTTTATTAATTTATATTTATTGAATGTTGTTTTATTGATTTGTACGAGGTTAATTTTTATCTAGTTATTGATTTAATTTTGATAGGAAAAGTTGAAAACCAGAGCTTTTAGTGCACAAAGTTATCCCAATTCCATTTGTATTTTTTATAAAAAATAATAATATATAATAATTTTAAATTCAAATTAAATCTAAACATAATTTATATTATAAATTTTGATTTTTTTAAAATATAAATAAATTGAAGAAATAAACTTCACTTCGCTGACGTGGATAAAATTTCTAAAGATTCTGAAATGATATGGCCAAATTTACGTATCTCATCAATAGAGTACCAACAACCTTTTGTCCCCCACATTTGTACGGTCCAGAGGTAAAACCGGGAAGAAAGGCAACGTAGCGTGGCAATAAATGATATTATTAATACTCGAGTTAAATGAAAATTTTCATAGGTATAGATTTTCTTTATATTCAAAAACAGATTTTGAGAGATTAATTTTTTTTTTCTTCATATTTGGTAGATTCGGAGTTGAAATAAAATATTAAAAATTTATAAAGAAATATCTCTGAAATAAATAAAAAAGTTAATGTAATTTTATAAGTTGATAAGTTTGAAGAGTTGATTATCATTATTGTATTTAATTTTCATGAAATATTATAAAATATTTATAGTAGTATACACAAATTAAAGGTTAAAATTTATCTTTAAATAGGTTTTTTTTTGTTTTTTAATGATTAATTAAAAATTTTGTAATAAAAACAAGTGAATTATGGTTTTTTTTGGCAATTTTGGCAAACTATTAGCAAGCCATGGTATTGTAAGAAAACTTATTTACGAATTAAGAATCTCCATAATAAAGTGAGAACAAATTTCCATGGTTAAAAATATTTCATGTTTTTTAAATGTATATATATTTAACTTATTTAACCAGCCTAGATCCAACTTAACTCCCCATCTACTAAGCTTCAAGAAAGATCAAATCACTTTATAATATAATAAAACTTTATCTATCCAATGTTTTAAACTACAATTATCAGCTACATGGTAAGACTAACTAAAAGTAGTCTTTTGTTAAACCGTTAAATGAGAAGTGGTGATTATTATTGTAATTTGATGCACGGAGATTGCCACAATCATGGATTATTATGGAAGCTAACCATGGCTAATTCTTCAACATTCTTCATAAATCATTAAAGCACTGATATGATCTGATCTGCATGTGCATTTTCTAAGGGGCCTTTGGCTTTTTCTACTGCCTAGGGACACGGCTAGGAAGTTGCAGTTTCAAATGGCCATAGTAATCCCCGTAAAGATAAGAGGCGAATCCCCAAAAGGACAGCCCCAGTGCCATGCCCTTCTCCACACTGAATTCCTCATGCTACAAGCCACTGCTAGGACCTCTGTCACGGGAATCATAACAGCAATGATGACACCACTCAACAAAGAGCTCGCCAAGGACGTAACGCCGAAGATCCCAATGTAAAAGCGCTGCCATGCTACTACGCTCCATAGGAGAGCCATGGAGTAATCGATCTTCCCCACACCAAATTCCTTGGCCTCCCTGTGGAGACCCTAGGAGTCTCCATTAATGAGCATGCCCGCCGTACAGAAAACATTAGCCGAAAAAGGCATCATGAATTGCATTTCCATAACAAGCGTGTATGTTATGTGGCGCTTGGTTCTCTTGTAGGTGAGCTCAATGAAGGGAATAATAATACCATATACGACAGCTGCGCCGAGAGTCAAGATAAAGCCCACCACGTACTGCCTCTTCGTTACTCCTTCAAGCCTATCTGTAACGCCTTATGGTTTGTGCGACGGGCACCGGGCGAGTCACCATGCACGATGGGCGCGCGGTTGGACGACGGGCGTGCGGACGGGCACGCGCTGCACGACAATGCGACATTACACCGAGATGAAGGGCGATGGAAGAAATGAACTTTGCGACACTTGGTAAAGTGCGTGGATCGTTTGGAGGTTTATACCCACGGTAGGAGGGTAGGCCGACATATGAATGGCGTTCATGGAGTGGTGCGTTATGATGGTTTTGGGGGTCGGCCAAGGGGCTGCCACCCACACATAACCCACCCAGGACGCATATAAGTGTATGAGCGATGGAGCTCATTTATCACCAATGCATTCACTCTCATATCTTCGCAAGACAAGGAAGGTGCGCAGTTAAGGGAGAGAGATGCGCATATCTCATGCACTCTGCTCTTAGAGGATTGCACGCTTGGTGGAAGTCTTGCAATTAAGTCGGAGGTTGGGCAAGGTGTGCCTGGGTGGATTCTAAGGTGCAGATTTTGTGTAGGACTTGGCAAGGGTGTTAGGTGGCTCGGGTGAGCACCGCCCTTCGTGCAAGAGGTGCACAAGATTGTTGTAAAGGCAGGTTTGCCTCTCTTTGTAATATTTGGTTAAGTGTGAGACTTGGTTTGACCAAGACATGCTTGTATATTGAAAACTGATATTCTTAATAAATTGTCGGGCAAACTCACATTACGGGGAGTTGCCCCTCCCCTTTATATCGTGCGATTGTTGTTCTTTTATAATTGTTGTGGATAATGATTAAGTATGGGT
>APFE031651324.1:0-15346 GCA_000404065.3 Pinus taeda
TTGATCAGTTTTTGACCCTATCTTTTGCAGTATATTTACCCTTTTTGTAGTAATAAGCAAAAGCCTTTAGTTCATAAGGATATATTAACCCCAAGGTATGGAGCAATCTTCCGCAAATCTATATTTAATTGTTTACTTCATATTCGTAAGTATCTTTTCACTTATCTATGGAAATGCTGACTAGAATCGTTAACAACTGTCATAAGCTTGCAGGAGTATAATAAACAGTTGCTGCAACACGAAGAACAACAACTAAGCAGTTGCTGCAACACGAGAAGCAGCAACAGCACAGCTGCCACAATACCAGCAATTACCCAAAGCAGCTATTTTGTAGCCACGGACAACAGATGGCAGCTATCGAAAAGAGGATAACGTGGCACAATCAAGCGGAAGAATAGAGAACAGCATGGGGAAATAGCGAAGGGAATAGCAATCAGTTATTCACCGTGTACAGCCGAAGCTCCAGAAAAGGATGTATAATCACATGGTTGTAACAGCATTCTAATTTGCTTATTTTTAAACACACAGTGTTAACTGAAAAGCTGTAATATTCTATTGTAGTAGATGTCCCCTCTATAAAGAGGAGACATCTACATGAAACGTCAGTCGGTCTGTAATCAAGTTTTGAAGAACATCAGCAAGTCTGAGGTCGATTGTACTCAATCCTTTTGGCATATGAATATAAACTGGTTCTGAGCACTTAATCCGTCTCCTTCTTTTCGGGGAATCTTGTGAGAAGGACTGGGCCCACCTTCCTCACAAGATTCACCCATTTGTTTCCTTGTTGATTTCGTAGATGTATGGTAAGTTCTTCTCAGCATTTTGGGTGGATTTAACAGTATTGCCTCTGGCATTCTTTGCTTTACAAGTACTCTGTTTCATTGCTTTTTTGAGTTTGTTTCTCACCGGTGAATGAGAGTGTTGTGTGCGTTAGCACTTCTGATAACAGAGGCAGGTGCTGGACGTCCCCATCAGGAGGATAGGGTCCTGGTCCTCTAACAGAAGAACATCCATTATTTCATTTCTCAGATTTGTAATTCTAATTCGTTGTTTTCATTTTAAAGTACTGTAATGATATAACATAGTATGCTACAACTTTTTGATGCTTTTCGGGTTTTAAGTACATACAGTACGCATTGCCTTTGAAATAAAAGGACTTTCCCTGGTCGATAATTAATGTGGCACTTGAATGTTAATTTACAACAATTCAACTAGCCAACATTTTGGCGCCGTTGCCGGGGAAGGCAACTAAAGAACTCTAAAAGCATTAATGGTTTCTTTGTGAAAATAACAGGTGTATGAGAGGGCGCAAGAAACCTAATTTTACAGGCGGCAAAGGAGGGAGGAAGACTTTCATAGACGAAATCATTTCCAAAGCTGAGACATCACAGCGGACAAGTTCCCGGAGACCCCAGATCCAACATTCCTCACAGACAGACCATCAGACGGAGGAAGTGATAGGACCTGAGAGGAAGCTGGAAGCACCAGAATATTCTGAAGAACCGGAAGTGGAATCCGAGGGAACATAAGGCACAGAAGACAAGGCGAGCGATTCAGGGAAAATCCTGATGGAGGATAACAGAGCAGAGGGGAGAGGGGAAACCTCGCTCTCTACCCTGGAATTCCCTATCGGAGAACTTCCGAGAGGAACAACCCCCATGAAAAACATTCCACTCTCGGCGTTGCCCAATTTCCATGGATTGTCCTCTGAAGATCCAGACGAATTCCTTTTCGAATTCGACATACTGTGCAGAAGCTATGATTACATAAACCCTAATCAGAAGCTGAAACTGTTTCCAGCGACATTAAAAGGGAACGCATTAAGGTGGTTTATGAGCTTGGGAGCTCAGGCGATCACCACATGGGACCAAATGAAAGAGGGATTTCTGGCTAAATATCAAGACTACTGTCGGACAAGAGAGAGGAAGGAAGAACTGTTCAAAATGGTCCAGAAAGAGGACGAGAATTTAGAAGATTTCGTGGAAAGATTACAGTATAATTTGCAGCGGTCTGACCATCCTAACATGAGCAAAGATATTTTGAAGACCATACTGCTAAGAGGAGTAAGAGACGACTGCTTAGACATGCTGAACATGCTTGGAAAAGGGGACATTTCTAAGGAACCGTTTGAAGAAATTGTTAGGCTCTGTATGCGATGTTCAAGAGGAGCGGCAGGCAGATCAAAAGGCAAAGAAAATGTGTATTCAAGGGTTCAAAAGTCAGCCAGTGGTGGAGCAACAAGAGCAGAGATAGGTAACTTATTAGAAGAATTTAAAACTGAAATGCTAAGTTCTTTTGCTTCACAGATTGACTCTCTGCAGGTCAAGAAGAAACAGGCAGAAGTAGAAGCTGCCCTGGCGATTTTCTGTTCAAAATGCAGAGAGAAACATCCACTCAGAGAATGCCCACTGGACAGGATGCCCGTATGCACAATTTGCGAGAAGGATCATGAAACACAACAATGCCCCTCTTTGCCTGGAATCAAGGCAGCACTGCAAACAACTGAAGAGGAAGCTGAAGCAGTGTATCTAATGACTCAAAGGAGGCAATGGCCGCAAAGACAAGGTACGAGCTCTAATACAACATTTAATCGTTGGAATAATAGTTCTCCTTTTTACCCACCCATGAATCAGATGCAGTACCCACCCTTCAATACAATGAACTTTCCACTCATGCAGCAACCCTTTCCTGACCCGACTATGTGGAACCCTTGGGCTCCCCAGCAACCATACTTCAATCAGTGGAACCAGAGCTGGGCAGCCCAGCAAATACCTTTCCCTCAACAACAGCAATCTCTCCCTTTACCGCCAAATAATCCTCCAAATAATCAGGCAATGAGACCACAGCTGCCTGTTCAACCTAATCCTAACCCGAACAATAAAGCCTTGCAAGTTATTGACATCCAGAGTCAGTCTATCCCTCCCTTGCAATGTAATGATATCCATCTCCGCTCAGGGAGAATAGTGGAACCTATCATAGATGATATCACGGACTCGGACAAAGAAGAAACTAGAAAAGAGAAATCAGCTAATCATAATACTGAAACAGTGAAAACAGCACCTAACAGCAATAACCAAGTGGTAGAACCACCATTCCCTGAAAGGCTAATTCTCACTAAAGAACCAGAACAGCCTACCTTCAATTTGTTAGGAGAATTACAGAACTTATATGTAAAAATTCCATTATTACAGGCTCTAAGGGATGTTCCTATATATGCTAGAACTATTAGAGACATCTGTGTAAAGAAACCTGGAAGGAAGGCTAAAGACCCCCTCACAGTTCATGTGATGGGGGAATTAACTGCCTTAATGACTGAAAAAGATTATCCTGTCAAGTATGGTGACCCTGGTCACCCTACAGTAACAGTCCAGGTGGGAAAAACCCTTGTCTCTAAAGTCTTAGTAGATTTAGGAGCTGCAATAAATATCATGACTCTAGAGACAGCTCAATTACTTCAATTGAAAAATTTCATCAGGGAAACTCCTACTATCTTAGAGCTAGCTGACCGTTCTACGATCAAACCTGAAGGGGTCATTGAAGACCTTATAATCTCTGTAGAATCATGGAACTACCCGGTTGACTTTGTGGTCTTACAAACCAAAACAAAATTGGGGGGTCATCCGTTGATTCTAGGAAGACCATGGTTAGCCACAGCAGATGCTTTCATCAGCTGTAGATCTGGGTCAATGACCATCTCCAATGGACAAGAAATGAAGCAGCTCACCCTCTATCCTCATGCAACCCCCATGATTAACAGTGATAACTCCATATGGGTAGACTATGAGGACGAAGAAACCCAACCAATATTAACTATTGGGCAAGCTTTGACCTTTAAAGATTCTACCGAAGATGAGCTGATTAGTAGTTTTATTTCTGAACCTTCTTCGGTCAGTTTGGAAACATCAAATCACTTCGCCGCAATCCTAGAACCAGAATCTCAGCAGAATATGAACAATGAAAATTTGTGCCAAACTACGCTAGGTAATCCTTCCAAGAGCACAACAGTTGAAATCGAACCTGGTAAAACACTGAATATAAATCCTGACTTAACGGAAGAGGAAAAACAGAAAGTAATAAATTTACTCCAAGCAAACAAAGAGGCGTTCGCATGGGACTACACAGACATGAAAGGGGTCTCCCCTGAATTATGTACTCATCGTATATACATTAAGGAGGGATCCCGACCAGTCTGCCAACCCCAGCGAAGAATGAATCCTAACCTCAGGGAAATTGTGAAGGAGGAACTCCAAAAACTCCTAAATGCAGGATTCATATATCCAATATCTGACAGCGAGTGGGTTTCTCCACTCGTAATTGTACCAAAAAAGAATGGGAAATGGCGAGTATGTGTAGATTATAGATCATTAAATAAAGCAACACAAAAGGATCACTTCCCTTTACCTTTTATTGATCAAGTATTGGATAGTTTAGCAGGTAAGAAATTCTTTTCATTTTTGGATGGGTTTAGTGGTTACAACCAAATCAGGATTGCACCCCAGGATCAGGATAAAACAACATTTACCAGCCCATGGGGAACTTTTGCTTATAGAGTATTACCATTTGGATTGTGTAACGCCCCAGCAACATTTCAGAGAGCGGTGATAGGAATATTTTCTGATATGCTAAATGATTCATTAGAAGTTTTCATGGACGACTTTACCCCTTATGGAGTGACCTTTGAAGACGCCCTGCAAAACCTTGAAAAAGTACTCAAGAGGTGTATTGAAGCACACCTCGCTTTGAGTACTGAGAAGTGCCACATGATGATGAACCAGGGCATTGTATTAGGACATTTCATTTCATTTTTGGGAATCCAAGTCGACCCAGCTAAAATTCAGGTAATCCAGAACCTTCCTATCCCGAAAACGCAAACAGAGGTAAGAAGCTTTTTAGGACATGCCGGCTATTACAGAAGATTTATTAAAGATTTCTCTAAAATAGCCTCCCCTTTGTTTGTATTATTAATGAAAAATGCTGAATTTAAATGGACTGATAACTGTGAAACTGCATTCAATAAACTTAAGCAGCAGCTGTCCACAGCCCCTATTTTGAGAGGGCCTGATTGGACACTGCCCTTTCATATTTCCTCGGATGCTTCAGACACAGCAATTGGGGCCGTCCTGGGTCAGGAGGAAAATAATCTCCCCTATGCTATTTATTTCATTAGCAAGAATATGACACCAGCTGAATTAAACTACACAGTAACCGAGAAAGAATTTTTAGCAGTCATTCACGCTATTAATAAATTTCGGCATTACATTACTGGCTATACTACCTTTGTGCATACAGACCACTCGGCTATCAAGTACTTAATGAATAAGTCAATTACTAATGCTCGAGTCACCAGGTGGTTACTATTGCTGCAGGAATTTGATATCACAATAGTGGATAGGCCAGGAAAAGAAAATGTAGTTGCTGATTTTCTTTCTAGGTTAAAAACTAACGAAAATGTGCCAGTAGATGATTCTTTTCCGGATGAGTATCTATTCGCAGTATCTGCTCACTCACCCTGGTATGCAGACATTGCTAACTATCTAGTTGCAGGAAAACTACCATCACACCTATCACACAGGGAAAGAAGAAAGATCATCCAGCAAAGTGCTAGGTACAGCTGGATAAGCGGGTGTCTATTCCACACAGGAATAGATCAGGAAATCAGGAGATGCGTTGGGGAAGACGAGATTTATGACATATTGAAAGCTTGTCACGATGGTCCTTGTGGAGGACATTTTGCAGACAAAAGGACAGCTCACAAGGTACTAAGAATGGGATATTACTGGCCATCACTTTTTAAAGATGCAAAAAAATATGTGAAGGCCTATGACAGCTGCCAAAGAATGGGCCAGCCCAACCACAGGGATGAAATGCCACTCAACCCTCAGGTAACTCTCGAACCCTTTGAGAAATGGGCATTAGATTTTGTAGGTCCTATTAACCCTCCATCTAATCAAAGAATTTACATTCTAGTATGTACAGACTATATGACTAAATGGGTAGAAGCCAAAGCACTTATTAAAGCTAATGAGGAAGCAGTATTAACTTTCTTATTTGAAGAAATTTTTGTTAGATTTGGTCTACCCAGGGAAATAGTCACTGATGGAGGGCCTCCTTTTAATTCTCACGGTTTTAAAGATATGCTTCAAAAATACCATATTAAACATAAGATGACCACACCTTACCACCCTCAAGCAAATGGACAGGTGGAAAGCACAAACAAGGTCATAGAAGCTATCTTAACAAAAACAATAAAGGAGAACAGAAAGGACTGGTCTCAGCGATTGCCCGAGGCTCTTTGGGCCTACAAAACTACCTGGAGAAATACAACAGGATTTTCACCTTATGAATTGGTCTTTGGAAAGAATGCTATTTTTCCCGTGGAATTTGAAATCAAGACTCTAAGAACTGCCTTAGCTGTTAACCTAGATTTAAATGATGCACAGACAGTCAGGTTACAGCAGCTGCAGGAGTTGGACGAAAAAAGACTAGATGCCATCCACCAAACAACTATGATACAACAACAAAGAAGCAGATGGCATGATAGAACCATTAAGAAAAAGCAGTTCCAAAAAGGTGACTGGGCTCTTCTTTATGACTCACGTTTTGAGAACTTTCAAGGGAAGTTGAGAACAAGATGGCTGGGACCATATGAAGTGGACACTGTTTTCCCAAATGGAACAGTTAGATTAGTAACAATTGATGGAAGCAGAACACCACTGTTGGTGAATGGCTACAGACTTCGGTTATATCAGCAGCCGATTTCCAAAGAGGACTTCAAAGCTACTTGTATGGCAATAAAGCAGTATTCTTTCCCAGAGGAACTTGCTGTCCCTCAGAACATTTAAATTTCTATTTATTTATGTAGCTATTAGAATTAGACATATTTTTTTTATTTTTTTTTTCTAGTAACTAATAATTTCTGCCAAGGATTGCAATATTATTTTCAGATTTTGCAGATAGAACGTGGGAAGTAGCTGAGAACAAGGATGAAGAAGGAATTATCCCTGTTGCTGCAACACCATCCTTGTTGCTGCAACACCATTCCCCGTTGCTGCAACACCATTCCCCGTTGCTGCAACACCATCCCTGTTGCTGCAACACCATCCCTGTTGCTGCAACACCAGTCCCCTGTTGCTGCAACACCATCTCTGTTGCTGCAACACCATTCCCTGTTGCTGCAACACCATTCCCCGTTGCTGCAACACCATTCCCCGTTGCTGCAACACCATCCCTGTTGCTGCAACACCATCCTCGTTGCTGCAACATCATTCCCTGTTGCTGCAACACCATCCCGGTCGCCGCAACACCATTTCCTGTTGACACTACTTCCAATTCTCCGACATAATTCTCTGTGGCTGCAACACCAATCTTGATACACGACAGTGTGTACTGACCCAAAATATCCCTTCCGCACGAAAGAAATCACTTTCCGTAATGATTACAGAACCTCATCGTCACTTCCCCGTCATTATCATATTCCTGTGCTTTTAATATCCGCGATAATGATTATCATCTGACAGTTAACGAGAAAAGACGTTGTGACGCAGTGATCCAGAAAGGTAAAGGATAAAGGTACGCACGTTATGAATAAGCATTAAATATTAGATAAGCGGAAAAAGGTGATAGGCACATCAAATGATTACATTCCCCAATCATATCGTTCACACGTAGAAAAGAGGGGGGGGGTTTACCAAAGCGATTTCATAATAATTAGCCACGCTAACCACCGCCACCCTTAAATTCTCCCGGTTGTATGTAAAAACGATAGCAATTGTGATGTATACTCTGAGTTAGAATCGGCAGCTTGGCCCTGAGTTCTGAGGATTCACTGAAGCAATAGCCATGGGGAGAAGCCTCATCACGCATGAACCAGCCACAACAGCAGTTCTGGAGCTCTTTCCAGAAATTTACCAAATCTTCATGCAAGCGGGATGGATAGAATATTTCAGAAGACTTCCAGATTTCGACGAACAATAGGTCCTGGAATTCACACGCAATCTGACAGAGGGATACTCTGTCGTCCAAGGAATTCAGGTTCCGGTCACAGAAGAATTCATAGCTGAAGTTACAGGACTTCCAACCACTGGGACAAGATGGTTCACTAGAAAACAAGTAATCCTGAACGCGCAACAAGACTTTCTCCGTCCGGGCGAGGAGGTAGAAACCAAGGGTAGAGGCATAGCATTGCGGTCGCTGCCGCCACCATGGCCAAGAATTGCCGAATTCGTCAAGCAGTATCTAACCTGCGAAGGTCGATACCAGGTAATCTACCAACACGACTTCGTTCTGCTCAATCACTTAAGAAATGGTCAATTAGTGAATATACCGTATTATTTGCTGGGTTGTCTTAAAAATATGGCACGATATGCTATGAAAGCGAAGAATCCAGTCCTCTCCCTGAAACACCATCGCCTAGTTCAATTGTTGATTAATAGGGCTCTCCCTTTAAACATCCCGCCACCTCCCATTAATCCCCATCCAAGGGAAGAAAGTCCACAGCCTATGCAGAGCAGTCCCCATCAAGAGGAAACCTCTCGTCAAGCTGAGAATATATCTCGGCAAGACCAGGAGCCTCCTCAACAAATGGACAACACCCCTAAGAAAAGCCCTCCGGAAGAACCCCAGCAGACAGAGCATAACCCCGAACAGCCCCAGCGAATACCTTTGCATGTCACAGAAAAAGAACAAGAAATAGTGGAATTAACTGTGTCTCCCCAGAGAACCAATTCCCCCGCCCCTATACTCAGTATCTCCACTGATGACTCTGAGGATAATGTCCCAATTATGCAGCTCAAACGAAAAAGGCAGCAGCCAAAGGAAACCTTAGTAAAAAGAAAAAGAACGAAGGTTTCAGCCAAAATACCCACCACCCCGACTATCATTTCAGCTACAAGAATCAGCAGAAAAAGAAAAATATTTCAGTTCTCTGCCTTTTTACCTAAACGAAAAATGGCGGTAGATGAATCCCCTGAGCCTTCTAGCCCACCATCTATTCTTTTGAAACCCCGTACACCGGCCACTTCCCGAAACCCTTCTCCCTCACCCACAGAGGCTGAGATACAGAGCATTCATAGTTTTGTGGACTCATATCTTAAGGTAGCTGCAACACAAGAACCAGCTGCCGACATCCACAATAATAGCGAGCAAGTGGCTGCAACACAAGAACCAGCCGCTACCCCAGGTGACACACAAGAACCACCTGTGGGAAACATTGACCAAGGTGATATAGCAGAACCTCGGCCTCCACTCGGATCTCCTATCCCACAAGATCAGACTACGATACTAGCCCTGCAAGAAGAAATTAAGTATTTGAAAGCTCAGATTCAGGATTACCAGAAAGAAATAATAAGAATCAAGGAAGCTTATGACGCAGAATTCAGTTTGCACGTATTGGCAAGAGCAGCCTCGGCAACAGATAGAAGCAAAGATACTGAATATATCTGTACAGTTTGTGGCGAGATATATGCTCAGGCAGGGTATAGATTAGTGAAGGAGCCAATGGAGGAAGCCCCCGAGGCTGAAAATGAAGCAAAGCAGGTTGATGATGATGAGAAACCTATTGCTACACAAGAACCAACAGGAGTCTCACAGCAAATGCAGGCGGAGGACCTAGCTTCAGAAAAGGTACAGAATGAGAACTCTGTTGTTACACAAGAACCAACAGAGGAAATGCAGAAGAAAAATCCTGTTGTTACACAAGAACCAACAGGAGTCTCACAGCAAATGCAGGCGGAGGACCTAGCTTCAGAAAAGGTACAGAATGAGAACTCTGTTGTTACACAAGAACCAACAGAGGAATCACCCCGGCTTACCCAGATAACTACAGAGCAAACAACCCCAGAGGAAAATAAGAAAGAAGCTTTCCTGGAAACTGATGCTGGATCATTCCAGCTCACGGAACAGACACTGTTAGTTGATGCCTACATGCAAACAGAACCCCCTACTGTTAAAGACACAGGGGTAGAAACAGAGAGTTTTCTGGAACTTAAACGCATATGGTTGAAAGAATATCATCAATCTCAAGGGAAAGCGTTCGAACAACAGAAAGAAACCTGGCTTAATCATGCCTATAAAAACTGGAACGCACTAGAACAGTGCAAGGCACAGCATAAAGAAATCAAGGAGTTAAAACACAGGATGTCCCTGATGTTTGAACTATGCCAAAGGATGCTTGCAGCAAGGAAGCCCTCCTTCAACTATGCCACATTCTTGAGGGAAAGGCTTGCGTTTATTCAGTTGAAGGCTATCAAGGAAGGGAGACCCTATCAAGTGGTCACAGCTGATCAGTTCATGGCTACTTTTGCAAGAGCTCCCAAAAATGACCAGAACCTGCTATGCGAATTATATCTCCACAATGAGGCGGTATCGGAAGAAAGAAATATCAATATGATACCGGTAGTAGGCGATACACAATTAAGAGCCTTCATCTCTTTTCTGGCAAATCAGCTCACCTGGCAAAATGCCTTTGTCTCAGGCTTCCAGAATGAACAAAATTGCCTTTTATGGATTCGAGCTGAACCTCAGAACCCTGCCGCCTTCATTTCACAGCATTTAAAAATGATAGCCAATAATGAAATGAAGGATCATGTTATGAAACTGCGGACAGAGGTCCTAACAGGCTGTCAGCAGTACATAAAAACTAAAGCATCATTGGCTGTGGAGGCAAATAAACTATTTTGGGATAACTGCCCGGCAGAAAGGAAAGAGTATCATCCATACAACCCATTAAATCTACAGGTGGCATTATCAAGGGTTCCTCGGTATGTTGGAAGCATGAAAATCTGTGCAGAAAAATGGATAGGCTACAGGTTTAAGTTCCCACTTTTATGGCTACCAGGTGAGCAGTACAAGGCGAAGTTCGAACTTTCGAACACTGAAGAGACAACAATGTGGAAACAGTTGAGAACTGTTTATGGTTTCAAAGAACGGTTCGATGATCCCTCCTTCAGCTATTGCCTCAGTAATCTTCATTGCTCGGCCCAATTCTCCGACTCCGACTCAGATTAGGCATTGCATGGGGACATGCAATCTCTTCAGTTGGGGGGGATGTTGGGACTCGCAATTGATTAGTTTTTTACCCTATCTTTTGCCGTATATTTACCCTTTTTGTAGTAATAAGCAAAAGCCTTTAGTTCATAAGGATATATTAACCCCAAGGTATGGAGCGATCTTCCGCAAATCTATATTTAATTGTTTACTTCATATTCGTAAGTATCTTTTCACTTATCTATGGAAATGCTGACTAGAATCGTTAACAACTGTCATAAGCTTGCAGGAGTATAATAAACAGTTGCTGCAACACGAAGGACAGCAACTAAGCAGTTGCTGCAACACGAGAAGCAGCAATAGCACAGCTGCCACAATACCAGCAATTACCCAAAGCAGCTATTTTGTAGCCACGGACAACAGATGGCAGCTATCGAAAAGAGGATAACGTGGCACAATCAAGCGGAAGAATAGAGAACAGCATGGGGAAATAGCAAAGGGAATAGCAATCAGTTATTCACCGTGTACAGCCGAAGCTCCAGAAAAGGATGTATAATCACATGGTTGTAACAGCATTCTAATTTGCTTATTTTTAAACACACAGTGTTAACTAAAAAGCTGTAATATTCTATTGTAGTAGATGTCCCCTCTATAAAGAGGAGACATCTACATGAAACGTCAGTCGGTCTGTAATCAAGTTTTGAAGAACATCAGCAAGTCTGAGGTCAATTGTACTCAATCCTTTTGGCATATGAATATAAACTGGTTCTGAGCACTTAATCCGTCTCCTTCTTTTCGGGGAATCTTGTGAGAAGGACTGGGCCCACCTTCCTCACAAGATTCACCCATTTGTTTCCTTGTTGATTTCGTAGATGTATGGTAAGTTCTTCTCAGCATTTTGGGTGGATTTAACAGTATTGCCTCTGGCATTCTTTGCTTTACAAGTACTCTGTTTCATTGCTTTTTGAGTTTGTTTCTCACCGGTGAATGAGAGTGTTGTGTGCGTTAGCACTTCTGATAACAGAGGCAGGTGCTGGACGTCCCCATCAGGAGGATAGGGTCCTGGTCCTCTAACAGAAGAACATCCATTATTTCATTTCTCAGATTTGTAATTCTAATTCGTTGTTTTCATTTTAAAGTACTGTAATGATATAACATAGTATGCTACAACTTTTTGATGCTTTTCGGGTTTTAAGTACATATAGTACGCATTGCCTTTGAAATAAAAGGACTTTCCCTGGTCGATAATTAATGTGGCACTTGAATGTTAATTCACAACAATTCAGCTAGCCAACATACTACAGTTAGCAAACCACTCCACCGTGACTCCTGAGGGGATTGTAGAAGATGTAATGGTCTCCATCGATTCTTGGGAGTACCCTGTTGATTTCCTGGTTCTCCAACCAAAGGCAAAGCTCACTGGGTATCCTCTCATTCTGGGAAGACCTTGGTTGGCTACTATAGATGCCTACATCAGTTGTCAAACTGGGAACATGAAAATCAATAATGGGCATATGTCTAAGCAGCTAGGCCTATATCCTCCTACCCAACCTTTGTTAGACCATGATTTACCTCTCTGGTTGGAGGAGGAAGATGAGGATGAAGTCTATTCCGTACCACCGTGTGCAATAGAAGCTACCATGGGGGACCCACAAACCGAGGATGATCTTATTGAAAACTTGATTCAAAATCCACCCCCCAGTGTGTTGCCATTAAAAAAGCTGGTGGAAGAAACCCAAGCCAATCCTTTAGTTGATCTCTGTGTGGTTGAGCTGACCTCTCTCCGAGTTAATAATGTGGAATTCAGCCTAGAAAGAACCTTGAATATCAACTCATCCCTATCCACCTCTCAGGAGAAAGAACTGTGTAGCTTATTGAAAAACCACTTGGATGCTTTTGCTTGGAGCTATAAGGAGATGAAGGGAGTGCACCCTTCTGTCTACACTCATAATATTTACATTAAGGAAGATTGTAAACCAGTCAAGCAGCCTCAAAGGAGGATCAATCCAGCCCTTAAAGACATTGTCAAAGAAGAACTGCAAAAGTTTTTGGATGCAGGATTCATCTACCCTATCTCTGACAACAAATGGGTCTCTCCTTTGGTGCTAGTGCTAAAGAAAATGGGAAGTGGAGAATCCGTGTCAATTATTGGGAACTAAACAAGGCCACCAAGAAGGACCATTTCCCTTTGCCTTTCATAAATCAAGTGTTAGATGGCCTGGTGGGGAAGAAGTTCTTCTCCTTCCTAGATGGGTTTAGCGGGTACAACCAGATCCAAATCAGCCCGGAAGACTAAGATAAGACCACTTTCACTTGTCCTTAGGGTACCTTTGCATATTGGGTCCTTCCCTTCAGATTGTGCAATGCTCCCGCCACTTTCCAGAGAGTTGTATTGAGTATATTTGTTGAATTGGTTCATGATTCAGTGGAAATCTACATGGATGACTTTATCCCTTATGGTTCTAACTTCCAGGAAGCTTTGACTAACCTGGGAAAAGTTTTAGACAAGTGCATTGAAATGAACATGTCCCTCAGTCTTGAAAAATGTCAATTCCTTATGATTGAAGGGACTGTGCTAGGTCATACAATTTCTCAACAAGGATTACAGGTGGATCCCAACAAAATTTCCATCATCCAAAGGGTCCCACCTCCTCAAAAGGTAAGAGATGTTCGGAGTTTCCTAGGCTTAGCAGGGTATTATAGAAGATTCATTAAGGATTTTAGTAAGCTAGCCTCTCCATTTTTTGGTAATTTTGGGAAAATGTGTTGAGTTCATATGGACTAACAACTGTCAAGAGGCTCTGGATACCTTGAAAAGTAAACTAGTGACTGCCCCAATTTTGAGAGGTCCAAACTAGGCCCTACCATTCCACATTCACACAGATGCCTCGAGCAAAGTGATAGGAACAGCCTTAGGGAAAATTGATAAGAAGTTGCCTTATGCCATATATTTTGTAAGTAAAAACTTGTCCAAGGAAAAATTAAACTACATTGTAACCGAAAAGGAGCTCCTAGCTGTAATCCATTCCCTAAATAAGTTCAGACACTACATCATCGGCTATCAAACATTCGTACACACTGATCATGCTGCAATTAGGTATTTAATGAACAAACCAGATGTAAATGCTCATATTATTAGATGGTTACTTTTATTGTAGAAATATGATTTAACCATTGTTGATAAGCCAGGTAAGGAAAATGTTGTTGCTGATTTTCTGTCTAGACTAGATCTGCCTGCAGGTGAAGAAGGAATGGTGGATGATCAAATTCCAGATGAACACCTATTTGCTATCTCAGTACTCTCTCCATGGTTTTCTTATATAGCAAATTACTTGGTTTCGGCATAGTTTCCACCACACCTGTCCTCAAAAGAGAAGAGCAAGATCGTGAGGAAAAGTGCCCCATTCACCTAGATTGGGGGCAATCTCTTCAAACTTGGCCCAGATCAGATTTTGAGGAGATGTGTTAGGGAGGAGGAAGTTTTTGACATTCTCATAACTTTCATGATGGGCCCTGTGAGGGCCATTTTTGCAGCAAAGAGGACTACCTTCAAAATTCTGCAAGAAAGTTACCACTGGCCCACTCTTCAACAAGATGTCAAGAGATATATTTTCCAATGTGACTAATGTCAAAGGATGGGGAAACCTACTCCAAGGGATGAGATGCCCCTGCAACCTCAAGTGACTTTCGAACCATTTGAGAAGTGGGGCATGGACTTTGTGGGTCTTGTCAGCCCTCCTTCAAATCAGAAATCTTACATCATTGTGTGCACTGATTATCTGACAAAATGGGCAGAAACAAAGACAATCAAGGTAGCAACAGAAGAAAAAGTAGTTGATTTTTTGAGAGAGAATATCTTCTACAAGTTTGGCTATCCAAGAGAATTAGTCACAGATCAAGGGAGTCAGTTTACCTCCAATTTGATTGAAGACCTGCTCGCACATCACAAAATTAAGCACAGAACTTCCACCCCTTATCATCCATAAGCGAATGGATAGGTGGAAGTCACTAACAGAGCTTTGGAAGGAATTTTGACCAAGATAGTGAGCAACAACAGGAAATATTGGGTAGATCAATTGGTTGAGGCCACCTGGGCCTATAACACTAATTGGAAAACCACCACAGGATTCACACCCTATGAGCTGGTATATGGGAAGAAGGCTTTGCTGTCAATAGAATTTGAATATAACACACTAAGGATGGTAGCTCAGCTAGACCTAGATCTCAGCCATGCACAAAAGGAAAGGTTACTTCAGCTAAATGGATTGGATGAACAGAGATTGCAAGCCCTTCTCCACTCAAAGGTAGTCCAACTTCAAAGGAAAATATGGCATGATACACACCTCAAAGAAAAACAATTCCA
>APFE031651324.1:16963-44057 GCA_000404065.3 Pinus taeda
AAAAAAAAAAAAAAACTAACTTCTTTTGTATGCATTGCAGATTGCAGGAGGGTCACAGAAGAAAAAGGGACATGGCTAGGCTGAATACACCCCTGATAGATCATTTCTCCATCGCCATTGTCTTTTCCCAAGCCCTGGTCTCACTTGTCCTCGAAATTATGCATCCTACAGGAAGCTTTGTGCATTCTACAGGAGGCTCCTGTAGAAACCACAGAGAGCTCGAAACCAAGTTCATAAAAGAATTAGAGGGCTAGAAAGTTGTCCAAAAGACCTGTGGACCTCCCTACCACCATTCATCCTCCAAACTCTCCATTCCATACCTACACCACTGCATTTCCATTCGCTTCTTTCTTCCCAGCACAGAACACACAGAAATCTTGTTTCTTTTGTTTTTTTTTTTTAAGAGAAAAAATGAAGAATAGACCACAGCATCCTTAACTTATTTCTTACCTGGTGTATACCAACTACTTTTCCTTTTCCTTCATAACATTCCTCAGCTATCTCTTCAGTCCCTGCTCAAGCATCAGCCAGAAATTTTAGAGGGAGAAGCAGTTACAAGAAATCCCGCAGGATTCCTGTACCAGCTAATCCCCTTAAAAAAACAAGCTCCAGAGGTAGGGTCAATGCAGCCACAAATCATAAAACACCAGCATGAGGTATTCAAGCCACCAGTTCAGAAGCCACAAGCGCCAACAACATCAGCAATCCATGAATAGAGTGCCAAATTCTGAGCATGTAAAGCACGGTAGAGACTAACAGGTAAGTGACGAAACCCGTTCCTCTGTCGCATGAGTATAATTTAGAAAATGCAGGAACCATTGAGATGGTCGCGATTAAATGAAATCGGTGGCCAGCTAACTGGCCACCCTCATCCAATTCAAACAGAACCCCTTGTCCAATTCAAATAGTGTTTAGTGGGTGCAATTGACACGTGTGTTCAGTCAACTCGGGAAGAAAACTCAAAACAAGTAGTGGTGGCGGTGTATAATGGGAATGATGGAAGTGATTGTGAGCAGGCAGCATGAAGTATCATAATGGCACTGGAGTAGGGACCAACGGTCCAGATGGGGATAACATACCCTTCCTGCCACCTCACATCGTCACCGCAGAACACGCCATAAGCTTAAGTACGTTGCAGTCGACGCCTTCATCACCTTTTTTTTTCATTTGCATTGTCGTGCTCTCGACTGCAACAACTTACCTACCACCTTCATACTCCTCAAAATAGTCACTCTCTATCAGTTTCAAAACCCTTCCACTTATCGGGCTCTACAGGATCATTATCGCACTCTACAGGAGCGGAAGCACAGTCTATAGGAGCCTTTCAACAGGAAGGCGAGTTAGCAACTCTACAGAGGGAAAATTTGGGATTTTATGCCAAATTCGTGCTTGAAAAAGCTAGGCTCAGTAAAACCCACTCTGAATTTCATATATCTACAAAAGGTGGTGGGATTTGCAGCGAAGTATTGAGCTGAAAAGAAAGGAAAAAGTAAGAACAGAAGTCTGATTGTGTTTTTTTGAATATATATACTCTCTCCATTTTACTTTCTGCACTGAAATTCTGCCTCTTTCTCCTCCGTAGTATTCTCCTGTGTAAAGAAGTCATGCAATCATAAGAAATTAAGACTGTAAAATAGTGAATTTTCATTAGGTAGTCTTCTTACTTTGTGAAAGGAAAAACATTGTCTTGTATACTCTCTGTTTTTTTTTAAAGAGATATTGATTTCCTCAAATAGCCCGAGAAGTAAATTAAGGTTGAGAACAGAGTTTGAAGGGCAGGGAAGTTGCAATTTGTTTTTGTTAAAAAGAAGAAACACAAAAAACTCTCTCTGGTTCCAGAAAAAACCTCAGTTGTTCTTTTGTTTTTGGGTTTGAAATTTGTTGTCTCCCTCCTCACCTAAGAATTTCTAGCAGTCATTGAACATCATGATAGGGGGTTTTATGAGGAAGGAGCCTCTGAATTCAACTAAATTGCATGAACATATAGAAATGGTAGCCCTCTTTACCAGGGAAAATTGGATGCCTTTATTTGAGAAGTTTCATGGGTATGATGAGGAAGTCATAGAGGAATTTTTATTATCTTTAATACCCCATTCAAAAACCCATGCTATAGTCAGTTTCAGGGGTCTAACCATAGAAGTTACACCAGAATTCATCAGTAGAATTACAAGTCTTCCACTTGGACTCCCCTGGAGCAAAGAAGAAAAACCATTAGGACAAGTTTCTAAGAAGAACTTTTTCCAGCTTGATGAACATCCTATGGAGGATAAGAACGGCATCAGGAGGACAAGTATACCTTATCCATGGGGTGAGGTCAGCTATGAGATAATGAAGTATATCTCCTATGAAGGAAGATACAGTATAGTCTATGGGTATCATTTCAGACTGTTACATGAACTAAGATATGGGATGGACCTTCCTACATCCAGAAAACTCATTCTTCCATACTTTCTCCTCCAATCCTTAATAGAGTGTAGCACCAAGTTGAATGCAGGGGTTCCAGACCAACTGGCTCATCATGGGCTCATTAAATTGCTGGTGGAGGACGCCCTCCACACTTACACAATCCCTATAGCTTAGGATATTTTCAAGAACATGACTAAAGAAGATGACATAAAAACTCTCACTAATGACCTTAATCCATCTGGCAGTGAAGAGGAGGAACAGAAAGAGGAACTTGAGAAGGAAATCCATGAAGAACCCCAGAATATTCATTTGGAAGAAGAAAAATAGAGAGGAGAGGAGAAACATGACACCACCACAGTTGAGCCTAAAGCAGAGAAGAAGACAGCATCAAAAGCAGAAAAAGGGAAAACCACAGCAGAGAAAAAGAAGATGATAAGAACTGAAAAGAAGAAGCCCAAGACGGCTCAGAAAAAGGCTGCCACAGGAAAGGAAAAAGCTCAGCAAGCAGAGGAGAAAACAACACTAGAGACAACAGAAGCAAAATCAGAGACAACAGACATAAGAAAAACAGTAGAGGGAGAAGAAGAAAAATAGCAAGAAGAAGTGCCTCCTGAGACACTAGCAAGAGAAGCAGCAGTTGTTCTTGCTACACTTAGTACTCTAGCCAAGCCCAAAGGGAAAGGAAGAGACAACCATCTATGTATTTCAAAGCTTGAAAGAGCACCAAAATCAATATGGGGAAGCCTCAGCCACCTTCAAAGGAGCCCATCATCATTGAGGATGTCCCTACTGCAACAAAGGAGGAATCGCCCTCCAAAATTTCCATCACTTATGAAAGAGGGAGCCCTAAGACCTCTACCTCGAAAGAAAGGATCAAAGTAATGGACTCTAAAGTAGTCCTACAGGAGGCGTAGACCTCTCTACAGGATACATTGGCAAAGTTCAAAGAAACTGAAAAACTAGAAAAGAATGCAGAAGAACAAACCTAGGAGAAAGATAAGGCAAAAGAGATACCAGAGCCTGGACCTCAGCCTAACTTAGGCTCCTACTATAACCTTCTAGAAGGTGGGAAGATCGTCCCACAAAAGTTTACAGTCCCTCTTTTCTTCAAGCTGGAAAAGGAAAGAGTCATGACCCATACATGGATGCAAATTGCAAAATCAAAAGGGGTAGAAGACATTGGGCACATGGAAAACAAGTTGAGAGAGATGGGCAAAGAATTGAGCATGGTCAAGCATACAGAAAGCATCAGAAGAGCTCAATTGGAGGAAGAAAATGAAATGTTGAAGAAGCAGCTACAAGAAAGGGAACCTCAAGAAGGAAAGAAGTTGTCGATCTTAAAAAGACAGCAACAGGAAGAGGAACCCCAGACAGACAGTGAGGTATTAAAAAGACAGCAACAAGAAGGGGAACCCCAGATAGACAGTGAGACATTAATGAAACAGCAACAAGAAAAAGAATCCCAGGCAGAAAATGAAGTGCTGATTTTGAAAAGGCAGCTACAGGAAAAGGAAGCCCAGTTAGCCTGCATGGCCAGTGGGGAATGGAGGCATTATAGTGTAGGCAGCCAGCCAAATCATATGCACTGTACCTCAAAGATCAATGGCTCCAATTTCAAATTAAGGCACTGGCCCAGAGGGGCACAATACCTCTTCAGTATTATGGCCAATTCATACATTTATGTGATCACAGTTCAGCTAAGGATAAAGCAAAGCTAGTAGAATTTTACTTGCACAATATGGCACTTACTGACATGAATTTGTGGGATCCAAATTCTGCATTGGGAGACTTGCAGCTGATGGTTATGGCATCTTGGATGAGCCATGAAGAGAAAAGGGCAGTGGAAATCCAGAAAAATGATGGAAAAAGAGCTGAGTGAGCCCCTGATGATTAGAGCAGAACCAGTAGACCCCTTATCTCTCATCTATGCCCACCAACACCTTGCAACTAATCCTCAAGTTATCCAAGACTATGTTTATAAGTAGGCCCAGGCTATTGCTCACTTCAAGGACATGGAGAGATTGTTCGAGGATGACTACATTCATGCTTGCATGAGAAGGTGGAATACCTTGCCACACAGCCTAAGGATCAGGGAGTATCACTCCCCAAACAGGATGAGGGAAGCCATGAGAAGATGCCCTTGTATAAGAAGTCAATGAAAAGCTTGAAGGCAAATTGGATTGGCCTTAAATTCAATCCTCCACTGCTGTTAGGACTGTTGGAAGGAGTAAGAGAGGAGGAAGAACAGAAACAGTGGGAAGAAGTGGATAGGAAAGCAAGTTTCCATGATAAAGAGGAAGACATCACATCAGAGGCTTGGGATGTTAGGGAATCTGTCAGAGCCATCAAGGATGAAGAGTTAGATTACTTGCTCAAAGGATGAGCAACCCATTCAGTAGGGGGATGATGATGAGCCCTAGAAATGGGTAATTATATGGGCTCATTCTGCCTCTTATTTCAACTTAATCCACCATTCTCATTAGTTTATTGCATGTTTTTGAATATATTTATGCTAATGGAGTGAATTGGGTTAGTCATTTTACCATGTAGTCTAATATGTGCCTTATGCATATTTTTTGGTCAATTTTGGACAAAGACAAGGGATTTATGAGCAAATGGTAGCCAAAACTCGAGGAAAATAGGGAAGAGGACTTGTAGGGGGGATGTATCCTTCATTTATGACCCCTTTCCTCGAATCCTCCATCAAAAAATCAGAGCACAAAGGTCAACATTGATGATTCCAAGGGGCAGCCGAGAAAGTAAAGTAGGATTGTTGTTTATCTCCAGTTCTAGGAAGCCGAGTTCCTTGATTTTAGGAGGACTTTTGGAGGACTCCATTTGTATAAATAAGGAGGCTTAGAGCCTCAGTATGTCAACCAGTTATTAGTAGATTTTCACACTTTTGTGCAGCATTGTGTTCAACTCATTTTCGAGTTCCTTTTTTAGAACAATTCATGTAATGTGACTGTTATTTTTGATAATGAAGATGAAACAATTTTTGAGCCAACACTGATCTCTTTCAAAGGGTTGAAGCTCTTAGGTTAGGGCCCAGCACCTCTTGCTTTTTAATTATACTTTTTTGCTTCAGTTCATGAGTTAATTTATGTTGCATAGATTCATTTTACTTTGTTAGATTAGGTTGTTTTTTATGGTTAGTATAGTTGTTTTTGTTTCAGTTGCTCAAATAGGTTACTATAGTGACATAATAAGATTGAGAAAGGCCAACAACAGGTCCTGATCTCCTTTCTCCCTTCCTGGGACTATGATTTGAGGTCAAGGCACTACTGCTGCCACCAAAAACATAGTTTTTGCTCTTCCATGCAACTACTAGTGTGATACTTTGATTTGGAAAGGTTGATATTGGTTCAGATTCAATTGCCTAGATCATTTCCTATTCTTTTACCATAGATCTCTCTACATGATTTTCTGTTCACAGGTTACTGTTCAACATTTTATGTTTTTTTAGGTCAGAGATTAGGTCAAGCTAGAGAAATTTCAGTTTTTAGTCCTTTCTTTGAACAGTTTTTGTAAGCAGATGTGCAAATCTCTTGCAGGACACCTCAGATCACCATACACCCATAAACCAGCTAGCACCAGCTCACTTTTCATATATTTCCCAGCTCATTCGCAACATTTCGCCAACCTGCCCTAATTTCTGCGTTTTTTCCATAAAGCTACTTTCTTGCCATTCGAAAAAATCCAACCATCACGTTCGTCCCTGATCTTCCTTGACAAGTTCTAGACACCTCAACACCTTCAGCTAGTCCTCAATTCCCCTTTCCCATCATTTTTCCACCTTCAAAACTCCAAAAATAGCTCTCGGCCTCCTCCTGTAGATCCTCCTATAGATCCTCCTGAAGATCCCCTACAGCCTCCTGTAGAATCTCTTGTCTGTGATTTTTCGAAGTCCAATCGCTATGGAAGTCTTAAGAAGGGTACTAGGGGCTTCTTAGGACCTCTCCACACCTTCCTCACCCTCTGCAAAAGCCAACTCCATCTTCCTTTGCCACCAAACCTCTGCACAATCGCAACTAGATAAATCACAAGCATAATAATTCCACATAAAAACACTCAAAAGCACAAAAAGATGTTTTATTCTCATTTCTTTTCAAAAGTAGCCTGAATAAATGCAATTTATCTTTTCAGTAGTCAATGGCACTCATTTCATCATTTTTCATCTCTTTTCCTACAAAAGTAGGGTTAGTGGGTAAATTAGGGTTTGTTAGGGTTTGCTAGGGTTTATGTTACATTTCAGTTTTCCTTCTCTTTCTGCAAATAGAATAGCCTCTGTCAAGTTAGCTTTCTTTCATCACAATTAAAAGCTTCTTTTGAGAATTCATAGAAGTTGGCTTAAGCTCCTAGCGAACTTGCGCCAGCTGACCAAGTGATAACCTGCAGTAAGAGCTAGTACTTGTGCATACAGCACCATTGCTTCCAAGTTTGTTACGAACTACTGGGTTGATAAAAGTAAAGAAGGAAGCCCCAGCAGTTGCAGCATTATTGCTGCAATACTAGAGCTCACCAGTAAACATGAGAGGAAGAGATACTATGACATCACCTGACCTCCTAGGTTCCATTAAGGAAGTGGGGTCAACCATGGAAGACAAACTAATATCTCATAACATTCTACAGGGGCTATAGGTCACTCAGAAGATGAGTAAACACCCCAGGTGGAAAAAACCTTAGCTAGACACCCTGTTCTCTGACCTAGGTCCCCAACTACACCCAAAGCAAGCCCTAAATGCTATTGGAAGCCTCCAACTGCATGTACAAGCTTGCATCCATGCAGTTGCAGCCTAAAATGTCCTGTTCAGAGCATGCAGTCCTGAGGTTTGAGTCTAGATTCCAAGTCAGCCTCCAAACCATTGCCCAAAACTTCCTGTAACTTATCAAAATCATTAATGACATGACAACAATGTTAGACATACAAACTTGAAGGCAGAACTTGACCTAGACTATCTAGAACATGAAAGAAATTTCTTCAAACATGTTGCAAACAAGTAAGCTACAAGTCATAGATGCATATGTGAGCATAAAAGTTTGAGATTCATCTGAGAATCATTGAGAAGGCCCTATTCCATCTCTACATAGCTGCAACACCACTAATTAGTCCATACATTCTTCAACCAATAAATAGGTAAATAATTCATGTCATGAATCGTAGAAGATACACAACACATAAAAAGCATATAGCCAAAAAATAACCAGCATATAAACCATGGCAACACATCCATAATATCACCAACATATTTCCAATAAATATACATGAATCACCATAGAAGAATAACTCTTATTAACATAGGAAAATACCAACCAAGTCAGATACTTCCTCAAAGCACCCAGCCATAGATTGGGTTGAACCAAATCTCTCTTTCAGCCAATCACCCCCCTGGACCATATTCCAAGCCTGAATGTGGGATATCATGCAATAAGCCAAGTAAAATCAAACCAAGGCTTCCAGAGGCAAAATGACCTCAACCCTCAACCAGTGATTCCACCTCACAGTTAGACATCACTCCAACCAAATTGGTCTCTACCCAAGCTATCTAGGGCTCCAAGAACTAGTAACTTAACCCATAGCCTTCTAGGGCTCCAAAGCATTTTTCCAACCCGACTCCGGGACTAGTAACTCAACTGACCAAGGGCTCCAGGGCATTTTTCCAACCTAAGCTCTAGGACTAGTAACTTAACCCAAGCTATTATTGGGCTTCCTGAGCATTTGTTCCAATCCACATCCATAAGGAATTATAAGCACCAATCAGAAAAACAACAAGTGGAAAAACCCACAACACCATGGCTATCTAGGAAATGGCAAGGCTAGGCAAAACCGTTGTCAATCTAGGCTATCCTCCATGTCAATGAGAGGTCATAACCAAATACTCATATGCATATACCATACATCCATAAATCAACAAGGAGATCATACGTGCAATCTATTACCTGCAAAGAAATCCGACTGTAGCTATTGATCTCATTGTCCCCTTACGTTTTCTTGCATTCCTTTGCCTTCTTTCTCCAAATACAACGAAAACTAGAGTGTTCCAAGCATGCTCCAAAAATGGTCCAATATATCTCTAAGTTTGCAAGAGTGTGAGAGAGAGAGAATAGAGAGAGAGCTCCAAAGCTAAACCAACAAAAGTTGTGAATTGATCCTCATAAGCCTTTGTATCATTGAGGCCTCTAATTTCTTCATTTTTCTTTATTTTCCTTCAGTTTTCCTCACATTAAAGGATGTGACCTTTCATCTCCCTTTTCTCCTATTTTCCATTATTTGATAAATAAAATGTCAATTAATGTCTCTTTTCCTTTTTCCAATGCCTTTGCCAATTTTCATAGTCATTAATTAATCACAAGTGATCCCCATCACTATGTTTTTTCCCAACATTCAACTTGGAATACGTGTCTCATGACCTTGGTTATTATTTTTATTTGTTTACATACTAAATAAACCTAGGGCTATTACAAAACATGAGGGTGAAAATGCCATAACTATTGATAATGGATTTCCCTCCTCTACTTGTGCAAGTATTCGGCAAAATGATGATCAAAGCAAGGAACATGAAACATTTCAACACATGGATTATAAAACTTAATTTTATTATTTTTTCTCTTAAAATATATTGCTATCAATAAATGTTCATAATCTCCTAATGATTGTTTAGAGGATGCAAATTAGGGAGATTCAAAATTCTAGCACATTGATTATAAAACTCATGAATTGTTTGATGGACCTTTTGCTCTTTGTGATAATAGTGTTATTAGCAAGTGTATTTTGTGTCCTTCAGTATATGTTAATTTTAATTGAAAGATGAATATCAAGAAGATAATGGGTCCTAGTGTAAAAAATTTAGTAATGTATCACTTGGTGAATCATTCATGTATTTCATAAATGATGACTTAAATTCAAATAATCTTCAAACTCCACTACCTCATGTTTTCAACATGAATAAGGAAACTAATCAGCCTTCCATTGAAAAGGAAGAGGCACTAGGAGTTTCCCCTCTATATGATGATGAATATATTGTCATGCTTTTTCCTAGAATGGATCGGCGAATCGAAGGTTGGATATTGAGGGCTTCTCCTTTATGGTGCCTGTCGGAGAATCGGAAGATGTGCCTGGGCGATCCAAGACAGACTCATCAAAGATAAATAATTTTTTTCTAAGAGTATTTATATTTTCCAAGAAATAATGATAAAAAGAAAAGTGTTAGTATAAGATAGAAGATTGGCAAGATATAATTGTCTCATATTTTCAAAAGAATGGGGATATTTCCTTCATGATAATCATGATTATGAATATGAAAGAGATGCTAGGGTTGATAGTATACTATGAAAGTGAATGAAAATTGTAGATTTGGGATTCAAGGAAAAATATTATTTGTTTATTGCATTTGCTTTCAAACCCAAATGCATTGAAGAAATGAATCTTCATGAAAACTCAATTGCAATGTGGATGAAGGAGACTTTAGATAAAATATAACAACAAATAAAATATTTGAGATGAAAAATGCATTCATTGTTTTCCTCTAATCTCACACATTTCCATTATGTTTTCAAGGTTGTTAGTTGTTGTTCTAAAATTGTCTGTACCTCAAGTAGTGCATGACCTTCTTGGGCATATTTTTTGGCCATTGAGAATTGTACTTTTGCATGCCAAACCCTAATGCCATCCACCATCCCAATGGCCCTCTTCATACATGTATCTCTTAAACTTATCAAATTGCATAATGGTATATTAGCAATGCCATGACTAGTGGCCCCACTTATTGGTCAAGCTAGGTAGGTATAGTTTCCATTTTTTTATAGTTAATCCTCTACATTTTGAATACACAATTCCATGGCCCAAGGGATTAAGGCACTAGTCTTCTCACCCTAGAATCTATTCATTTGCATCTCATAGGGATAATCTATCCCATGGGAGTCAATGTTGTTTCATAAAAGAGATTAGTGCCCAAAATTGGATCTTTTGTCTTGTGGGGCCCACCTTAGAACAAATTTTGCAAATCAATCAAATGGCATATTTTAATGTAGGAATCAAATCAAACATTCTCACTAAGGTCACCAATCAGGCTAGAGATAATGGAATCCAAGCTACAAAAGCATAAAAAGTGGTTTTTGTCAATGGGGCTTGCCTTGGTTGAAATTTTGTTTTTCAATCAAATGAGTAATTAGGTGCAAAGAGATTGTTAAATATAATTTTTGAGGTTATTGATCATGATAGTGTTTTCAAAATATAAATCCAAGTTTTAGATATATAGAAACATAGAGGGACCTGCTCTAGCCCAATATAAGCAAGGAAAAAATTATAGGCTTATATATATATATATACCCTAAGGGCGTCAGGGAGATTTGACCCCGCGACCTCCCGATAGGTGAGGTACTTAGCAATATGAACTCGACCAACTAAGTTATCCCTTGGGGCTTAGCTTAGCTTAGCTATATAAACCCCAAGGGATAGCTTAGTTGGTCGATTTCCTATTGCTAAGTACCTTGCCTTTTGGGAGGTGACAGGGTCAAATCTCCTCGACGCCCTTGGGGTTAGGCCTTGCTAGTTTGGTAGGTGGGTAGAACCCTTCAGGTTGATCTACCTAGATTTTCTCGTGGATGTAGTGGCCACTGTCCGTGAACCACCCTATTATATATATGTATGTATGTATGTATGTATGTATGTATGTATGTATGTAGATATATGTGGTAAACCCTAAGAGGGATTTAAACCTTGAATCCCACAATTTATAATACTTTATAACATGACAAATCTCCTCGACGCCCTTGGGGTTAGGCCTTGCTAGTTTGGCAGGGTCAAATCTCCTCGACGCCCTTGGGGTTAGGCCTTGCTAGTTTGGCAGGTGGGTAGAACCCTTCAGGTTGATCTACCTAGATTTTCTCGTGGATGTAGTGGCCACTGTCCGTGAACCACCCTATTATATATATGTATGTATGTATGTATGTATGTAGATATATGTGGTAAACCCTAAGAAGGATTTAAACCTTGAATCCCACAATTTATAATACTTTATAACATGACGATTATCAATTAAGCTACCCCATGGGCTATTAAGGACTAAATTTTAACCATAGAGTAATTTTTCATTTTCTTCCAAAAAAAATTTGCCAATTTTCTTTTTTTTCTAAATAACTCGCTCAAATTCTATAAGATAAAAATGTTGTACTCTTAAAAAAACAAAAAAAAACAACGACAACAACCAAAATTTTCTAAACACTACATAACATCCATATAAATTTAAATTTCCTTAAAAAATATCACACCACACATTTTATGTTTAGAATTTTAAAAATAGGTAAAATTCACGAAAGTTACTATATTCTAAAATAAATATGGATACTTGAAAAAAAATCCTTGAAACTAAGCATGTAAGCCAAATGACCCATTAATAGAAAAGATTGACTAAAATGTGTTTGATAAAGTCATTGAAAATCATAGAAATGTTACACTTTAACTTTGACCTTCATAAATACATAAAAAAATAGCATTAAAAATTCCACTAATTGACTAACTTTCTCATCCTACTTTATAAAATATATCAAAAAGCATAAAAAAACACATCATATAGCCAAACATGAGAACTCCTCCACATATACTATGCATTTCTTTTGATGGCACACCATTCGAAACCGAAGCACACATTTTTTAATGATTTTTGGCCTATTTCCATGCAATTTTCAACTGGAAATTGCTCTCTCTGGTCTATCAATTGAAAATCCATCTTAAAAATTTGTTAATAAAGTCAAGAGCTCCATGTGACATAGCTTGTATTTCCAGATGTAGAGCACACAATTGATAGGAAATTTACTAACACGTGCCATGTTTGTATACTCAAAAACAATGTTTCAAATACACCAAACCTAGTAGACAAATAGATTTTTTTGGAATCAAGATTATTCATGGGAATATTTAAGATTGAAATCCTTCATAATGGGAGTACATCTTATTTGATGTTTTCATAATGACACTTTGACTAATAATTTGCATAGAAAAAATCTCATAATCTACTTTATTATTTAAGAAATTAAATATATAAATCTACCTTAAAAAAATGTCTAAATGTCTAAATCTACTTAAAACTAGTTTATAACTCAATTTTCACTGCCTAAAATTAACCCACAACTCCAGTGATAGTCAAAAATTTGTATCCTAATCTTCTTACCTCTGCAGGTTACACAATCCTTGGATTTGCATTTTTCAAGTTTAAACAACATGCTCTTGACTAGAGGAAGGCCATGTGCAATGGGTGGTACTATGGGTAATTACTCTGAATTAGTTGAAGCAAAAATATGTTTACAATGCAAATGAAATAGACCACTCAATTACGCTCGACAACGAGGATCTGGTGGCCCACAAGGCCATTATATTTTACCGTGGTCCTATAAAGGACGTGGCACACGACCCACTTATAAGGGTGGAGCATCCGAGGTAAGGTCGAAAGATATGGGTACATGGTAAAGGGATGGGACTATTGTCCTCATTACAAACTTTTAAAAAATACCATGTAAACCCTAGTGGAAGAAGGGACATTTGATGGGGTATTATCCATCAAAGTAATAAACCATTGGATGCCAAGTCAAGTGGCAATATGTCCGAACAACTTACCTTTTTGAAACTTTAAAATAAAAGTTGAGATATAAGGCAATGTGGTACGAAGTATTATGTGAAACCCAATGATATATGGTTTACTTTTTGAAAGTTTCGAGGATTTTCTTGCCAAACATTTATGTCTTTTCCTCAGTAACCAATCTCAATCTCAGTAACCAATCTCAATCTAGGCATGTATGGGAGTTGTTTTTAGTGTGATTTTAAAACTTTTTTGTGTTAGAATTGAGCAGAGTATGGGAGTTGTTTTTAGTGTGATATTTTAAACTTTTTTGTGTTAGAATTGAGCAGAAAAAATTGAGGTGAAATTTATTTAAATTGGATTTTTAACTGTATATGTGGATTCATCATATTTGTGTTATATATGGATTCAGCATCTTGAAAACCCCTAAAATTACCCATCAAATTTGTGATTTCAATAAATTCTTACCAAATTTTAGATAAACTAAACCAAAAAAACTTAATAAAAAACACTTCCAAAAAATTATTACTAAAAACAACTCATAAATATCAAACTTTTGGATAATTAAAATAACAATAATTTTATTCCTCTTGCTTACTATACAAAATGTAAGCAACATAACATTATAAAACCAAAGCAAGTTGTGTGGGTTTTATCCTTTTCCATTACAAAAGGGATGGCTACAATCAATGTTGTGTTTAAGGTTTAAAAATAAGTTGATTTCTTATTTTTCTATTATTTTGATTTTTTTATTTAGCAGTGTTATATTTATTTTGAAATATATTGGTTTTGAAATTATATTGGTTTTGAAATTAGTTTTATTATTTAATTGATAAAATATTTAATGTAAATAAATATTATAATAAAGTTATAGCAAGTTTAAATTAAGTCTAAATTTGGAGAGTCCTAAAAAGTCATTATTTTAATTAAATTTTATAAATTGTAAGACAAATTTTTTTGTTAGAAGAGAATTAAAAAAATTTAACCAAATATCAAGGTTTATGTTCACCTCATAGCATTCTATAATAGAAATATTTTTGTTCATTTATGATTATGAGAGGCTCAAAATGGTAGCAAAAGATGATGAAATAGAAATCAAAGATTTTCAAAAAATGAAAATCTTTTTAGAATATCACAAAATGTGTAACAACTTATAGCATTATTCTTTTTTTACTTCTCTCTTTTATTCGCATTCTCATTGTATGCATTATTTGAATAGTATACTTTGTAAATGGATGCAATGAAGCTCAAGATACTGATACTACAATCCACAACCCTATGTGAATTAATTGTATATATAAAATAGTTGTTTCATACCTAAACTTTATAGTTTCAAACAATGTAGCTATTATTTTATAAATTAACTATTGCTTTTACTATGTAATAAGAACCAAAGTTATTTGTATTGGCGAATAATTTATTTGTCAAGTATAATTATACTATGATGCCCATGGTTCAAAAGATAATTCTTGTTGTAGAAATATATTAAATTCACTTATTGTTTATTTTATTGGTCATCCCCAAAAAAACAAAACTCAACACCTCTTTCTTTTTTTTGTTTTAAGAAAAATAACAAATATTAGCTCTATGCACCATTTATCTATTTTATAATTATAACATGAGCTTCGTATAAAAAATAACTCTTTCCTTAGGAAATATTGAGGGTACGCCCAATTTGGAAATAAACAAGAACTCTTTCTTTAGGAAATATTGAGGGTACACCCAATCTTGCCCAACAATTGGCTTGGAGTCTTAGATAGATGCAAAAAGGCGCATCCTAAACATTGTGCCCTAGTATTTGGCCACTTCGTGAAGATTGGAAATCCTAGGGGACAACAAATTGGAATTAATGGACCATGATATGCCATGCCTTTCTATTCGCTTGTACCACAACCCTCAATGCTTGTCGAAGTGCCAAATTTCATATGAATGATGATGCATGAGAATTCTTTGTCTATTGAAATATGTAACACACACATATAGGCATATTATAGTTTAATAAGGATCTATAAACTTTTAGAGAGGCTTTCTATCCTGGGAAGTGCACTTCTCTAAATTTTGGCTTGCATGTACATTATCTTTGGGCATTGAAGTTTACATTTAAATTGAAAAAAAAATAGAACTAGGACGTAAATCATAACCATATAGCATAATGTGGTATCTCAAGAGACATCCATGGAAGCTTTCATCCCATCATTTAAAACTATATGCAGACCTTTGTGTGTCTTTTAGTGATAGTTGGTTTCATTTCTTAAAAAAGCCACAAATTAGTGAAAAGTAGTTGTTAGAAGGATTGTGCCTTGAAGGTAGAGATATTTTTTGAAAATATATGTTTAATTGTTTATGGGATTATATATCAAATTCACACAATGGAAGCACTCACAAAAATCTCACAAAATTGTAGGTCCATTAATTTAAAGACACAATTGGCACATATTATTTTTTATTACAAAAAATACATGAAAAATACCTTAAACGAAAATCTCTCAAACGTTATTGAGTCAATGACCAATGCTGTCAAGTCTCGTTCCATTCAAAAATCCTATGTAGAAGTCTTTGAATCTCCTAACAATAAACTCTGCAAAAACCCAAATCAAAAGGAGATCCAAAGGCCACTTGTTCATTTAGAAACTCCTGTGTATACTTGTCACATTTTCCTTTTGGATTTGAGCCATCCTAACTTTTCAAATTCAAATAAAAACCCTTGGTATTCCTTATGTTCAAAGTTTTTACGAAGGATGTGGAATTTGCCTTAATTTCATAGAAAATACAAGTCTATTATTAAAACAAGCTACAAAACTACATGAGTGGGTTTAAGAAAATACATGCAAAGGTCCACACAAATAATATTTTGAAAAAGTGATATCTCATGTTTATTATTTTTATTATTTTTTTTTGCATTGCTAACAAAATATATATATATAAAATATCAAATTCACCTCATTTTGTTGATATATAGTTTGTCAAGCCAACCATTTTTATATTTTCATAAAAATTCATCACAATTGCATTGTTTCTCCAAAATGCTTGCCCATGGTTTATTTCTTGACCAAATTGAGTGATTCGAATTGAATAATATGTATTTTCTTATTCCCACCTTAAATTTACATATTTTCAATTTGAATTAAAAGTTGTTATTGTACAAAAATACTCAACTTTGTCCCCTTTTATACAATGTGCAAAGTCTATAAAAGTCAAGAAAAACGCATCTCAAATCTCCCATGTACATGAAATAAGGAAAATTTCCTTCATGTTATATCATTTATCATGTTAGGAACAAAACAATGTCTTATATTTTCTCAATTCATCTCCAAATACATGCAATTTACCTTCAAAACTACCCTTTCATACTATTTTTAACTTTTTTAGAAAAATGCATGCAATCATCACTAAAGTGAATGTCAAGACCAAGTTCCAATTTTTTTTATAAAATATGACATGAATTCTACATTTAGTTATTTATTTAATTGATTTTGATCTTGTAGCAAGCTTCCACTCGTATTCTATTGTTCATATTTTCACAATTCATGAAAATGCATGTCAACAGCTTAAAAAATCCATGCCTAGAGAAAAGAAGGCATGCCTAAGTCATAAAATCAAAATTAGAAGTACTTGTAAATCTCTCACACATATAAATATTTAGAAGAATGTATGATATCTTTCTTAGGAGATTGTTGATCACTATGACTTCTCAAAGTCTCGATGACAACATGTTAGATAAATCTCCCTCTACATTTTCAAATAGGTGGTGCTCTCTCTCTCTCTCTCAATACAAGACAATGGATGAAAATAAAGAGACTTTTCTTAATAGAAATTATATCAACAAATGTATGCCAATATCTCATGGGAGTTCTATGTGGACCCTTGAATATAAAAATATTTGAAAAGAGTTCATAATGATTATATAATTAAATTGCATTCATCGAAGTATATTAAGATTCATCTCTAGTGAACCATGTAAATGAAAAACCTAGAAGAGAAAAAAGGAAATGCAGTCAGAAAGTGAGCTTTGATATTGAAAAATACATGCCTAGAGAAAAATAGGCATGTCTGAGCCCTAAAATCTAAATTGACAAAAATTGTATAAATTAATCTCCCCTATATATCAATGAATTCAAAACCTTGGAGGATATATTGCTTAGCTAGAGATTGTTTATCACTAGGATTATTAAAATTCTCAGTGATAATATGTTAGGGAAATATCCCTCTACATTTTAAGAATTGGGCTCTAGTCAACCATGTAAATTAAAATATCTAGAAGAGGAAAAGGAAATGTAGTCAAAATTCAACCTTTGATATTCAAAATGTATTTGAAATGAAAAAATTTATTGTTAATTGGGAAGAATGTATGAGAGTACTCAAATAAGGAGTTATTTTACTTACTACGCTAGAAATGGTTATCTCTCTCTTTATCCATCTAGTGAATCCTTCATTAAATGTTCGGACTTTGAAATGTACCCTAACTGTTGTAATTTCTTTTTTTAATCTTGCAAGTCATTAGGATTCAAATATTTTCCATAAGGAATTCTTTAATCATTTATCGTAATGGTGCTACTGCTACCTCATGGTGTTGACTGCTACAATTGTCTACTTGAGGAAACCATAGCATCTTGCATTTACTTTGTCAAACTAGGGATCATCTTGCTATTTCAAGGTTGTGTGCCAAATATGTGTAGGTGAGATATGATTTCTAATATTGGTTGTCCAATGGTCATGCAGTTGATAAATTAACACATACAAATTCAGTCACACTAGAGACATAAAAGATAGGAACTTGAAATGACTTAGTACAGGCATCAAAATCGAAATTAATCACAAGATTCACACTGAGAAAGAAACAACAAAATTACCACATGGGATTCCAAACCTTATCTTATCAAACCAACCTTTTATAAGTAATGGCTTCAACCTTAACCGTCATCAATCTTTCTCTAAGTAACAAGAGTGAGTAACCGAGCTAACTCAATCATTCATAAAAGGGAACAAATCATCAATGGACCAGAAGCTAGATCATGTTACAAACAATGAAAAAAATATTAAAAGAAATAGGAAATAAACCAAGTTTTACTTCAAACACTTCAACAAGTATCATCTTTGAATCATACCATCACAAAGAATTTGTAGTCTCCTCCAAATGACAAACACATATACCAATTGTTATAAATGGAAATTGTCATACAAACAAAACATAAATGTAACTCATATATACTTCAATTAATCTAATTATCAATAAGATTGCAGCACCTGATCAGTGAAGGGGGACCTTCCTTCACCAATGAGGGTTGAGAAGATTATTCACGTGACTAAAACTTCGAGAAGGAAATGATTGAATAATATATTATATCAAAAATAGTACAACAGTATCTTATCCAATCTCGTGCCTCTCACAGCAGCCTTGAAGGTGCCTGAATTTTTAGAAGTTGGATGAATAACAACCCAACCGAGAATAGAAAATAATCATTGCATATTAAGACAATAATCTATTACATATATGTTGTATTGTTACATTCATGGTTTGAAAGAAAGTAACGTTACAATATGCTCTTGATTATCATAGTGGCTTCAAATTCCATCTAATATTAGGATGGTCTTTGTCGTTTTTCTTCTTGAGCATCGTTCAAAGACCAGATGCTCAACCTCCAATAGCATAATAGAAGAAATATGTCATGATCTTACAAGTAACAACACTGGAGTAACAACATATCAAAAATTCTTCTAACGATTTGCATCCTAAGAGAATATGAAACCAATCAAATATACTTATCCATACCAGCACATAAGCATCCCAAAACTAGGTAGAGACTAATTAACAATATAAATTATCACATGAATATCATGGTTTTATAAGCATTGCCATTTCTAAATCAAAACATGATAATGAACAAGATATTGTCACAAAAAGGGTAGCATAGAGGAGTTAAGGTTGTCTCGGGTCTGGAAAAGGAATAACAAAAGGAGCAATTTGAGGGCTCAATGTCTCCCCCCAACTTACTTTGTTGCATGTCCTGATGCATCCAATCTTCAATTTGTTGTCGTTCTGTATTTTTGAGCTTAAGGGAGTAAACACATTGGACAACATCAAAACAACTTTGGAAGCTAGGATCTAGCCCTTCCAGTTTCAGAGAGGGATCTCTCTATTCAATTTAGCTTTGTTTTAGTGTAAGTTTTAGGCTAGTTATGATTGTAATTGTTTGTTTTGTTTGAAAGGTTTGGTTGATTTGAGTGTTATAATTTCATTGGGCTATGGAGTCTATAAACTAAACTGGAGTTTTGCATCAATTTTTAGAGTTCTCACAAGGCAATCTATGTTGCACTAACAAGATCTTTTCAGAAATTAATGAATTATGGAATAGCAGAAGTGTAAGGTTTAGTGGAAACCAAGGAGCAATTAAGAATTCCTTGATTTGACTCCAGTGGAAAACATTAAAATTATCAACAGCCAAAATAGGGTTCTCTAAGTAACAAATCCTATTTATCATAGTTTCAGAAATTTAGAATAATAGAGAAAGGAAAAACAATGTTTAAACAAAAAGATAGAAGAGACACATCACCATTTCACAGTTTCAGAAATTTAGAATAACAGAGAAAGGAAAAACAATGTTTAAACAAAAAGATAGAAGAGACACATCATCATTTATTACACCACGTGAATTCTGTGAAAGGTCCTTGTATTATTGATGCTCCAGTACTTGAAATTATACAATATGGGAGGAAATTACATTGGAAAATCAACCCTTGATACTTCAAACAATGAAGTATTTATACTAATAATTACAAAATACCCTGAGATCTTCTCAAATCCAAAAAAGGAATTGATTTACAAAATATTCTCTAATAATCTTAGGAAAATCTGAATAAAAATTATTACAAACAATATCTACCAAAAACTTGTAGATATTTCCCAAAATACAATTAAGTAATAGGAAGTATATACTGTTTCTGATCTTATGTTCAGCCTTTAAAGTGAATTGTTGCTGACTGTGGCTATTTCTCGAGAAATCGTGCATAATAAACTAAAGATAAGATAATATCTCTAATTTTCTTGCTAGAAACTCTGAATTTCCTGCAAGTAATGTGCATCCAATCTCGAATGGTAATGTTCATTCCAATCTGGAATGGTTTACTTGCTGCTTGAAATCTATTGTTATTACTTGCATTCCAATCTGGAATGGTTTACTGACTGCTTGAAATCTATTGTTTCTCGGGATTTGGTGGTGTAAGTAATGTGCATCCAATCTCGAATGGTAATGTGCATTCCAATCTGGAATGGTTTACTCGCTGCTTGAAATCTATTGTTATTACTTGCATTCCAATCTGGAATGGTTGCATTCTAATCTGGAATGGTTTACTGACTGCTTGAAATCTATTGTTTCTCGGGATTTGGTGGTGACTGGGCCTTTGAATGAGAAATGTTGTTTGTCTTGCTGGAAGATGTTTGTGTTTTCCTTCTTTTTATTCCATTCTGCTCTGAAATGTTGGGTTGAATATGCATTTTTGTCCCTCTTTCTACTGCATTCTACATTATGTTCTGAAATGTTCGGTTGAATATGCACTACTCCTTGTTTATCTTATTGTTGTCATGTGCATTATCTTATCCATCATCTTTTAAATACTTTGTTTTGTCACAAAATATTTGGATTTAAATAATATATTTAACTTAATATTTTCAAATATTTAAATGAAATTCATAATTCAAAGTATTTATTAGAATGATTTATGGATTCATATATTGTTTCAAAAATCCTTGGGTTGTTTTCTAAATCCATGTATTGTTTCTCTTCCCGCGGATTTTGAAACCCATTTGTTGTTTTCAAAAACCATGTCATGTTTCTCCTTTTACCTTCCCCTGTAAATTTAATTTTACTCATGTAAATATTTGGATGGATTTGCAAAACCATATGTTGTTTTTTTAAATCCATGGCTGGTAAAACATTTGTTTTGACTTTTATCCAGGTAAAAACAAAAATATATTGCTTCTCTGTAAAAACTCATTTTTACTTGTCCTCTTATTTGTACAACTCGTTTACATGAAGCTCCCTATTTTTCTCACGTGTGCATTACTTTCATGAACATATGATTGCAAAGTTTCTCTCTTATTGTTTCTAATGAATTTATTTTCATGCACCCATGAATTTCTTTTCCGTGTAGCTATAAAATTATTTTACTCCTTGTGCATGTAAAATTGTTTAACTCCTTTGCCTGTAAAATTATTTTTCCCACTTAATAACCTTCCATCGATGGTAGCGCCTGATCTCTTTAAGTTAGCCTCTCATCCACATAGAACTTACTTAGCCTTTCCATCCACACAGCATTTACTTAGCCTCCCATCCACACAGTATTTGTTTCATAATCGCATGAAATCCATTCTCGTCATATTTATAAAATTCAAACCAAAACAGTTAATGGATTTCGCACGGGTAGGCCCTAAGAGGTTTAGGGGGAGGAGGGGTCTTAAATTATGTTGACATCTATAAATGATAGTAAAAGTGAAAACCGCTTTTAAATGGAGGTGGTAGGGGATGCCAAACCTATTCATAACCATCAATATGCACATATCCCTATGCTTTTAACTATGGTGAATTAATGAATGAGTGGGGGCTTTGACTATTTTCCATGTAATTTTAAAGTTTTGATTATTCATTTATTTTTTAATTTATTTTAATACTTCAAAATAAATTATTTCTCACTTATGCCTTTTTATGTGCTATCTAATGCAGACTTTAACTTGCTCTTTCCTTCGATTCGGGAATCTGATTTGAGTGAATAGTGGAAAGCTTATTTTGAGCTCTTTCTCATGAAAATACCTGCAATCTAATCTGATGCAAACATTTATATTCAAAAATCTCCTTAACTGTTAGTACTTGTGTTGCTATAGAAATAATTTGCAGGAGGAAATATTATTTCTAACATCTCAAACATAATAATGATCAGCTATGATCAAGCAATCCTATGAAAATTATAGGACCCTAACATAGTTGAGGTGATTATTTTCCCATGAATATGTCTCATGTAGAGTGCTAAGTTGGTAACCTTCTTTTGTCTCTTCCCCAAGTTCCCTAAACCTGGATGAGACTCTAACTTATGCTACCCATAATTGTTCCACCTCTATCAACTCATACATTGGCTTATGTCTATTCAAAGGAAACCAGATCAGAGGGAAGTAAAACTTCAAACCTATCCAGTGGAATCTCCTCTGATCTATACATTGTAAATACTTGTTCAAACACCCCATGGCTCTAAGAAGAATCAGATACACAAAAGGTTCTCTGCTCCTTATAAGCAAAGTTGGCAATTCTCATCTCTTGTTAAACCTTTGCAGAGCATTAGTGGATACATCATCAATAACCTCCACACATTTCTCTATTATCTGTGCCTGGAGTCACAACTATATTTGCAACTTCAAGTTTGTTGGCAATAGAATTCTCGTCTGAATACATTCATCTGCAATGGATGGTTCTGCCCTAATTCTGAGTTCCAAGTAGCCTGGGAACGTCCCACATTCTCCTAGGCTATCTTCCATTTAACTTCATGTACAAGATGAGATACAAAAGCTCTCAATTGAAGGTATCTTATGTAGGGTGTAGGATTAAATTTCCTTTCATAGGGAAGCATAAAATCATGAAGATAGAATTCACAAGGAAATGTTGAGTGGCGGTATCAACTTCATAAAAATCTTTCTAGAAGGATTTTGAATACAGAAATTGATAAGGTTTGCCTTCGATAATAGTTGTAATTTCAAAAGAAATGCATTTTTCTTGTAGGAATAAATCATACACTGGTGACTGTGGTCAGTATCCTAGCAATTCCTGAATGAGTGTTCCTATCTTCTGCTTCTCTTATTTCATTTTTTCTACCTTCTCTTATGCACTCTACAACTTTTCCTAATCTTCCTCCCACTTTATTTTCCTTATCCTATAAAAATTAAAATCATATGCTTTCCTTTCTTCAAATTCTCTAACAACTTGTTGATGTTTTCCCAAAGGAATGGTGTCCTCTTGATGGGACATAATAAGAGTTCTCCATTTATCACACTTTGATTGTAACATTACAAAAGAATGAGAATAATATATAGAGGTTTCTATCCCTTCTTTTTGTGTAGATCTCTCTTTATACATTACAACTTGTGTATTTCTTCTTGCAAAATAGGGTTTCTTCTTTATCTTTAGTTTCTTGCCTAGAAAAATTGATTTCACCATTCCCCCTCAACTTCTTAATGCCCTACTTAATTGTCTCAATCTTTGATTGATCTGAAAATTACTCGTGAGTGATCTCAGTTAATTAATTAATGAATGAAGGTATTACAGAATCATGTGTTGGTGTGTGTCTATGTTATCTTAGGCAATGGATCGATCAGATTGAAAAATACATAGACACTAGAAATGGAAAACAGTAAGGGAAACACAGTAAGCAAATACAAGAACACAACAAATTAATAAGGAGTTCACCCAATACTTCTGGGCTATGTCTCTGGTCCAGCTTTAGTGGTGGCCTTCTTTATTGTGTCTTTAAAGCAGATTTTTACAATGAGGAGCTCAACTTGAGTCTCCTGAAACAGATGATGCTTAGTAGGGTGGTTCTTGGATTCCCCAAGCCACTAGAGTGCACTGACTCTTCGTTACTAAGTCTCGACCTCACTGGTCTTAATGGGATGAGTCCAATCTGGTACTCAATTCCTGACAGATATCCTCGTAGGGATCGCTTGAACCTCTCAAGCCTAGTTTTGTCTGCTCAATGCTGCCTTAACTCTGCGGGTCAACTCGGCTCTCTATTTTCTACTCTTGCTTCACTGTCTCCTTCTTCCTTTTCACTATTCCGCTTTCCTTGTTCTGTTTTCTATCTGTTCATGGCTTAAAGCCAATTTGTCTCATGGTTGTGCGCTTCCTCTTCCGCCCCTTCAGATCACCTGCTGATATTCTCTTGGATTTCCCTACCTCTGCATTATCGCCACTGTGTAACGTCTCACAGGGAAGTGGCCACTTGTCCTCCCACGAACTGCGTCAGCTCTTCCTAAAATGGTTCGGTATTTCAGTTACGTTGTGTAATGATTCATTCGCCAACTCAGCAGTCAAATCAGACTTCAGAATTTTATATGTTGCAACATAATTCTCCCTCCAGATCCGGTTTCTCATCGGGCGCAATCTCTGTTGTTAGATCTCGAGCCCCCAAATCCTAAAGTGTTTTCTCTTATCGCATGGTTGACTTGCTTGGACGTTAACCCGCGATGAGACCAGTTTTCTCTCTCATCCACCAGACACACATCGTGTAGTGTATGGAATCGCTCGTCCTCCTACCAAATCTGCTTACCACCCAAAATGCCTTCGATATTCCACCTGTTTTGGAGCACAAGACCCGCCTTTCACTTTTAGCACTTTTCCCATGGTTTTCGGCTTCCCTTGTGACCGAGCGCTCAGGGCCTTTCCATTTCAAGGGGTTTTGCCTAGCAATCACGCATCAAAAATGGCCTCCGTTTTCCGATTCGGACTTCCTAACTTCTAGTTTGCATCCTGTGTAGTCTCCATGGGCCTCGGTTAGTGCACTTTGACCGAGGTCCTCGTCGTTCCTTGCTGGCTACAAACTGCCACTGTCTAGAGGTCCTTCCTGATAAATCTTTGTTCACAAGTTTTTGAAGTCTGTCCTAATTTGATACAGTCATAAAAATTTGATAATTTTCATGGATCCAATTTGGATCACGACCTTCCCACTGAAAAAGCTTTTGGACCACCAAAAGTTGGTTTTCAAGCATCAACTAAGTGAGGGTAAAATTGTCTCACTTGTCCAATCTCTATCCACTTTGCATTGCTCGACTTTGAACTCTTGAGCCCAACTCTAAGGTACTCAACATCTCCCATGTGCGTCATCCTTACCTTTCTGTCCAAAATTGTGTCTTCCTGCAATTCATTAAGATATTCAGGTAACAAGTCATCAATAGAAGGAAATTGACTCTGCTCTTCAGGATCCTCAATTAGTGAAGGTTCAAATAATCTCAAGCAATCTGCATTCGCGACTGAGTTGATGTGCATGTAAGTTGGTAGATCAAGGCGAAAAGCATTCTCACCAATTTTCTCAAGTATCTTGAAAGGTCCATACCTGATAGGCTTTAGCTTTTTACCTTCACCTTACATCCTGTCCTTGCTGATATACAGCCAGACTTGGTCACCAACTTGGAAACTATGCTCCATCCAATGCTTTTCATGCCTTGCTTTGTATTTGGTTTGGCTCTTTTCCAGCTATTCCTGTACTGCCTGGTGGATCTTTGGATCTGTTCAAAGAACCTAGTTGCCTTGTCCATATCACTGTGTCCCTCAACTGTGGTGTCTTTACCAAAGATAAAATACAAAGGAGACCTTGGTGTAAAACCAAAACAAATCTCAAAAGGAGATCTCTGTGTAGAGGAATGTTTTGCTCTATTGTAAGCATGCTACACATAACATAAATGTTCATCCCAAAGCTTAGGATACTTGCTGCAATATCCCCTGAGCAACTAGATCATTGTCATGTTGACTACTTCTATCTGGCCATCAGTTTGTGGATGAAAAGTTGTGCTTTTCTTCAGTTTGGTGTCCATCAGTTCCCACATGACCAAATCTTCCCCACAAATCAGGTGTCTCGATCAAATACAATGGAAGTGGATAATCCAAAATGAACCCATACATGTTGAAAGAACAATTTTGCAGTTTGTTAAGCTATAATATGTTTATTACAAGGTATCAAAATACACATTTTGCTGAACTTATCCACAACAACATACAGATAATCATGACCTTTCCTAGATTTAGGCAATCCTCCAACAAAATCCATGGAAACACTTTCCCAAGGGTGAGAACCAACTGGTAATGGAGTGTACAAGCCTAGTTTTCTATTGCTGGGCTTGCTTTTAACACACATAGTACACCCTCTTACATATCTAGAAATTGTCTCATTCATTTTTGGCCAATAACAAAATCTTTGCAGTTGTGCAACTATTTTACTTACCCCAAAGTGACCTGATATTAGAGAAGTGTGTGCTTCTCGAATTACCTTTACTCTTTCAGTTTATGGAATGCATAACTTCCCACAATGATATAAGAGTTGGTCCTTTACATGATAATCCAATTCTTCTACTCGTTTGCCTTGACTTAAAGTTGCATATACATCTTTGAAATCTATATCTTGAGCATAATGTTCAATGTAACTCTCATGTAACACAAAATTATGCTTAAGTATAGTAGATGCATTTATAATGGGTCTAGATAACATATCTGCAACTTTATTATGTATGCCCTTTTTATATCCGATGACTAAATGAAACTGTTGTAGAAACCCCATCCATCTATAGTGTCTTGATTGCTGCAACTTAGTTTAGGAGTGTAAATATTGAAGTGGTTGATGATCAGTATGTATTACTATCTCTTTTCCCATTAAGTAACGTTTCCACTTTTTCACACTTTGTACTAATGCATACAATTCTTTATCATATGTAGGATAGTTAACTACTGCAGAATTAAATGTCTCAGGATGATAACATATGGGTTTACCGTGCTGTGTCAACACTGCTCCCATGGCATAGTCACTAGCATCCGTTTGGATCTCAAATGGTCTTTGAAGATCAGGCAGTGTTAGTATAGGTGTTGTACTAATCTTTTCTTTCAAGGTGTCGAAGGCTTTCTATTGTTTGCCTCCCCACTGAAACACCTTGTTCAATTCTGTTAAAGCATGTAAGGGAGCTGCAATTAAGGAAAAGTTAGAAATGAACTTTCTCCAATATTGTGCTGCTCCTAAGAAGCTTTTAACTTTTGTAGCAGATTTGGGTTTAGGCCAATTTACAATAACTGCCACCTTAGAGGGATCTATCTTCAATTCACCACCCCCTACTATATGTCCCAAATAATTCAAAGATGTTTTGCCATATTCACATTTTGAGAGTTTAACATGATTTTTTTCTCTTTTCAAAACATCTAGTGTCTACTTAACATGCTTTAAATGTTCTTCCCATGTTTTTCTAAATATCAGAATGTCATCCATATACACAATAACAAAATCATCAAGAAAAGGTCTGAGTACATCATTCATTAATCTCATGAAAGTAGCAGGAGCATTAGTTAAGCCAAAAGGCATAACCAGCCACTCATACAATC
>APFE031651324.1:45152-92045 GCA_000404065.3 Pinus taeda
GGAAATAACTCAAATATGGAAAAGCTCATGTCTTTTTCTCTCATTTTCTTCATCAATAGTAGATTGTGCAGAATTACTAGTAGATGCTTTAGAATTCTTACCTTTTATACCTGTGGCTACAATGGTTGTTTCATCTCCTAACTCCGACCCTAAATCTTTATGAATAGTTGCAACAATCTTCTTCTTCTTGCCCTCGAACTTCTTAGGTCTTAGCTCCGGATGCAAAATCCAACAGTGCTCGTCATCATGCCCATCCTTCTTACAGTGAGTGCATGAAGATGTGCTTTTTTGTGCAGTGTTGGCCTTCCTTGCTTTCCATTTCTATTTTCTTCTCTACTTATTCTTGCTTTCAGTGGGTTGGGATGATCCCCCAACTTCTGGGTTTCCATTCTTTCCTCTGGCTTCTAGATGCATAGCTTGAACAGATACCTCATCTATACTAGTGGGATTAAACATGAGGATAGTGTGCCTCATATAGCTACGTAGACCACCGATGTACTTCAACAGAGTCTCAAGTGAGTCTAGTGAGATTCCTAGAATCAATTCTCTCTTCCTAAATTCTTGGGTGTAACCTTGCACACTTTTCCCTTTTAAGTAACAAAGCGTTTTCCAGCTCATCATGGCTTGTTGCATGTAGGCCAATGGATAGAACTACTTTTTGATTGCAGAAACAAATTCACTCCTAACAGAAAGAGTCTTACCATGTCTCTTCATGTCAGCTTGGGTCTTGCCTTCCCACCAAACCAAGGCAGTTCCTCCAAGGCGTAGGCTGGCCAGCTGAATCTTGCTCTTGTCTGAATCAATATTCTGCACTCTACAATAAACATCAATTTGTCTAATCCAATTGTCCAGCTTTTCTGCATTCAACTCTCCATCATATATTGGTAAATAAAATATAACATCTAGTTTAATCAAAGATGTCTTCTTTTTATGTTCAGGGCTATTAGGAGGTGTGAGAAAGCTTTCTTCTTTCCCCTTGCCTTTGAGTGGTCATGGAGGAGAGACTCTTCTTCTCCTTTATCTGGTTTGGAGCCTAATGAATCTTCACCTTTATGTTTTCTACTGTCCTTATACATTTCCTCTACCATGGACCTTATGGCCAGGAAACTATCTATAAATTGAGGATCTGGCCCCACTGAACCTTCCTCTGACATTCTCTTCTAAGGATAGACTCTCCCAATTTCAGGGCTAGTTTCGACCAACTCTCATTTTCCTAATTTGAGCTTTGATCTAGTTAGCATTCAACAGCTAACTCCAGTACAAGCTTGTCTGACCTTAACAACCTATAGCTCTGATACCACTTGATCTGAAATCACCCCTAGGTGACCTTAGGAAATTAATGAAGGTATTACAGACTCATGTGTTGGTGCATGCCTATGTTATTTTAAGCAACAGATCGATAAGATTGAGAAATACACAAGCAATCGGAAAACAATAAGAGAAAACACGAAAATTTAATAAGGAGTTCACCAAATCCTCCTGGGCTATGTCTACTAGTCCAACTTTTAATGGTGGCCTTTTCTATTGTGTCTTTAAGCATATTTTTTTACAATGAGGAGCTCAATTTGAGTCTCCTATAACAGATGATGCTTAGTAGGGTGGTGCTTGAATTCCCCTAGCCACTAGAGTACACAGACTCCCCCTTACCAAGTCTCGACCTCAACTGGTCTTAATGGGATGAGTCTAATTTGGTCCTTAGTTCCCAACAGATATCCTCATAGGGATTTCTTGAACCTCTCAAGCCTTATTGGTTATGTCTACTCGATGCTACCTTAGCTCTGTAGGTTAGCTCGACTTCTTTGTTCTCTACTTCTTGCTTCACTCTCTGTTCTGTCTCCTCTGTCTCCTCTTTTGTTCTCTGTTTGTTCGTGGCTTACTGCCAATCCATCCCTTAACTGTTCGCTTCCTCTTCTGTCTCTTCAGATCGTCTTCCTCTGTTCACTTGGAATTCTCTGCTTCTGCATCATCACCACTGTGTAACGTTTCACAGAGAGGTGGCCACTTGTCACCCTACAAACTGGGCACCATCTCTTCTTCGAACGATCATTTTTTCGGTTATTCTGCGAAATGATTCATCTGCCAGCTCAACAGTCATGTCAGACTTCAAATTTCATATGCCTCAGCCCATTCTTCCGTCAAATCTGGTCTCCCATCAGGTGCAATCTCCGCCATTTGATTTGGGGGCCCCAGATCCTATGGTCATCACTTTTATCGCACAGTTGACTTCCTTGAGTGTTAGCCCGCAATGAGAGCGATTTTCTCTCTCATCCGCTGGACACATATCATTCAATATATGGCATCGCTTGGTCCACTTTCAAACCAGCTTACTGCCCAAAATGCCTTCGATATTCTGCAGGTTTAGGAGTGTGGAACCCACCTGTTAGTTTTAGTGCTTTTCCCACGGTTTTCCCTGTTTTCCACATGATCAGGTGCCGAGGTTTTTCTTCTCTAAGGTTTTTATCCTGTGATGCACGATTAGCACTTTGTGCTAATCGAGCATCATAAACGGCCTCTATTTTCTGATCTGGACTCCCTATTTTCTAGTTTGTGCCACTGCGCGGTCTCCATGGGCCAACGGTCAGTGCGCTTTGACTGAGGGTCCTCGTTGTTCTGTGCTGGCTACAACTGCCATTGTCCAGAGGTCCTTCCTGATAGCTCATTGTTTACAAGATTTTGAAGTCTGACATAATTTGGAACAGTCATAGAAACTCTGATAATTTTCAAGGATCCAATTCGGATCACTAATAGTTTATTAGAGACATACAAAGGGAGGACAAGCAAGTCCATTGTACTGCCAAAAACCTTCATGTATGTAAACCATTCTTCAAAAAAATACTTGCCTACTACATGAAGGTTTGTAGCGGCTTCTTTGGAAAACCTAAATGCTTTCTTATTAAAAATCAATTGATGTAATGTTAAAATAACAACATGGCATACTTTATAAAAATGGGGTATATAATGGGATTCCCAAATCTGTTTATGGATGAGATGGATAGGGTAGGGGTCCTACAAAGTCCATTTCCAACCTATGATTGGAAATTTAGTGCAAAAACAAATGGCATCCATGATATAGGCACTGAAATAAAACTGAGGACGGTTCTCTATTTAGGAAGACCTTTTCTGACAATACTTGGAGATGGCAATGGCTAGGTTATTAGATAGGATAGTGGACCAATTCATTATGTGGTAATTGACACAGGCATCAATTAAGGGAATCCATTCTATGGAAAACTTGGCATTGTTAGGTAATCCATATAGCCTACATAACATAGAACGTGAATAGTTGTAGGGGTTTTCCAAAGAGGCTATGGGATACATACCCATTTTATCATATTTGAACTTGTTCTCTAGTACCCTCCAACCCTGGATCATCTTGGAAGGTTCTTCATTTTTCTTTGCGAAGTTGGCTAGGTATGACTTGTCATATATGTCCTGAGGATCAGGTATATGATACATTTGCTTCAGGTCTTTAGCTTTAAATGACCCCATGAGCTCCATCCTCAAGTTCTTGAATTGTCTATCTTCAATACTGAGATTTTCCACCACCCACCTAATCATATAAGTATATAGGAATATTTTCGCTCTCACTCCAATTCTATGAAGGAAGGAATAGGCAACATATTTGAATTGGACTCTTGAAGGTTTTAGAGTCACTCGTCACCTTTATGATGGTAATTTTAGGACGTTCATCTTCAATCTTGCTCTATATGACTTTCCATTTTGTCGCTCCTCCATTGGTGACGTTTATTATAGGTTAGACTCTATAATGTTCTACTTTTGCATCACCTTTCATAATGACATGACTTTTGAATCTTGCCTGAAACGGAATTGATATATCAATGCACACGATATAGGCAAATTAATGCTAAAATCTTTCTGAAATGACTTTGGATCGTGGGAATATTTTGAACGAGATATCCAGTGTTAATTAGCCATAACTTGAAACATCATTACCTATCCTCGGGCTGCTAAACATTAATCACCCTGTCAAACCACTCATTATTATATTAAAACATAGTAAGTTCCTATGCTTCATGCCTTATTCATACATCGCAACTTTTAAACGTTTTAATATAGCATTGCTTGGAGATAATGCGAAAATAGATTATGAAAATCACAATGTCACATTTTGCAAATCATTAAAGGATGACACAATGGCATGAATTATTTATTTGTGACTCTGCGAAGTGTGATCGTGTGTTCTCAAGGCGTTCTGATTGGAATATCGCAGTGGGGGGTTTCATCGCATATCGCATTTTGGAGTTTTCTTAAAGATTTTTATAATTGTCACATGGAAAACTGTGAAATGCGATTTACGATAAAGATCCTAAGCTTGCGTTGTTTTTTAAGGGTTTCAAGGCAATTTCTTAGAAATGACATTTATTTTTCAAAGACTAAAAATTTAAAAATGGTCCCCATTTATATGTCAAATATAAACTATTACTTGTATAAATGGGGGGTTGTTACATAGTACAACAATTGGTGATTCACTTAGGAGAAACAACTATCTCTGATCGATATTTTGAAATTTCTAAAACATTCAAAATAAGGAAAGTTATAGGGATAATAATTACATGAGTTATAAACTAAACCACATTCCTCTAAAATCATAATCACTCACTCAATCTATCTATTCAACTACTTTACTCTTGTAGTGATAAAAACACAAATGTTTGCATCAGTCAATACTAAGATTTTAAAAAGATATAGAAGGTGTCTTCTACATATTAGTTTTTTGGTTTTCTCATTTATCACATATAGAGCCTCTACTGCCAGCAGACATTCATAGCATTGATAGGGTTATCTTTTAACCAACAATGATTCATTCTCCCATACGAAGCAATTTTCAAAATTCAAAATGATATTTATTTTCTTTTTCTTTTTTCTTTGGACCCTTTTTTAATTTTCATGTAATTTTCACCCAATAATGACAATCCCATTCACCAGTTGTAACTAAACTGAGCAAGTTGGTTGTTGATGAGACCCCTTGCCCTTTGATTAATTAGATCATTGGCTATTACCCTATTTTGATATGAAATTTTGGTAATATCCGTTTAATTATTCCCCTATGATCATGGTAAACAAGCTTGTAATGAGACTTATTATCTTTTAAGTTTTGTATATTTTAGAACTACATGTGAAAAAATAAAATTTTATTAGATTGGGTGAATCACTAGCCCTTTTAAAGAGTTTTGGATGATAATGATAGAGTTTTGAGATACTCATCTGTAGAAAGTCCTTACTAGGTTAAAAGATTCTTTTCTTAACTGATAACAAGATATCTATACTTTATAAAGATAAGAGCTTGTTCATTGAACAAGTGTATTTAGCAAGGTCAAGTTTTTCCAAAGAAATAAGGTTCATTTTGATACTCAAATTCTCTAATTATTTCTTTAACGTTTTCTACCTATAGAAGCGAAAAATCAAAATATTATCAGAGATTTTATTTTGAGAAGCCAAAAGTAAATACTACTTTAATGTTTATTTTCCTAAGAATATTAAAGATAATATGATACAAAAATAGAAGAGGTTATCTTCTAGGAAAAGTATTTTTTCAGAATTTTCACATCAATGGGCAAGGAATCCACTTTAGCTGACAACTCTTGTAAAAGAAATGTTGATTGACCAATTTTCTCAATGATTTGGAGTGGTCCAAGCCACAATATTTGAAACTTGGTATTCTTACCCTTTTCCTCATGTGCTTTGTCCCATTTCAAAACCAGATCACCTACTTCAAAATTTTTATGACTGGCAGAGGTTGTATCAAAAGAGGCTTTGACTAACTGTTGATGATGGGAATGGGTAGCTTTAGCCTTTTCTCTTTCTTCTTCGAGTTTAAGGATCTGAAATTGTCTTTCTTGAAGAGAAAGGGAAGGATTTTCATTGATAAATTGCACTAGGGCAAGAGATGGGCTTACTATGTTTGTGGGGAGAATTGCTTCTTTCCCATAAAGTAAAGCAAAAGGATAAGAATCGATTGAGGCCTTCTGTGTCATTCTATCTGCCCAGAGAGAAAATGTCAATGCTTTGTGCCAATTCCTATGTTTTTGTCTATAGTCTACATGATGATTGTGATAAGTTTTTTGTTTGTTGATTCGACTAATCCATTACCTTATGGGTAATAGTTGGTTGAATACTTCAATTTGAAGCCTTTTTTCAAAGAAAATTCTACCATAGTATTTCCAGAAAAATAAGATGCACTATCAAACATTAAAATTGTTGGCAGACCAAACCTGGTGATTATGTACTGATCAATAAAGTTTGTAATACTTTCTGTATTAGATACCTTTAGTGGGATAGCCTCTACCCATTTTGTGAAATAATCAGTAGCTGTAAGGATGTACCTGTGTTGCTTGGAAGAGTTAGGAACAATCTCACCAATTATATCTAATCCCCATTGTTCAAATGGTTGTTGGATATTAACTGGTTGCAAAGGGAATGTTGGCTTCTTTTCTCTTCTAGCTTCAGTTTGACAAGTTTTTCATTTTCTTGCATAGTCATGTGCATCCTTGAATAGTGTTGGCCAATAATAACCTGCATGCAGGATTTTATGAGCTATGGTGTTTCCTCCGAAATGACCTCCAACTGGTCCATCGTGTAACTCCTGCATGGCCTTTTCAGCTTCAGTTTTTTCAGTGCATCTTAATAATACTAAATCATAATTTTATCTAAACAATACATCATCAATCAATTGATACTGATTTGATTTCAACCTTAAAGCACGTTTTGTTTTGTAATTGAGATGCATAGGAGCATATCCATTCTTCAAATAACATTTCAAATCATCATATTGTGATTGTGCATCATTGAGACTTACCTCTGATATTTGCACTTCATTACCTTGGTCTTCTTTTGTTGATAAGTGGGAAACTCCAGTTAGAATCCTACAAAAACGTTGGCCCCTAAGAATTTTAGCTTGTTGGATTTCTACATTGTATTATTGAAGTGTAGTGAACCAATTGGCTCTTTTCTCCCCCACTTCTCTTTGAATCAATAGTTGCCTTACTGCAGGGTAAGGTACTATTATTTTTGTATGAGTTTTGAGGAGAAAAGGTCTGAAATATTTCAAGGTTTTAAAGATAGCAAAATCTTTTTTCTCAACAAGTGAGTAGTTTAACTTGGCACCCTGCAAATTTGAATTGAAAAAAGAGATAGGTGCTTCTATGCTTTGATCATTTAGATGTATTAAAACTGCCGCATATGATGTATCAAATGAAAAAATGTACAATACAAAAGTTTTGATAAAGTCTAGAGTTTTTAAAGGAGCACTGATGATGGCTTTTTTTATTAACTCAAATGACTCTCTTTCATCTTTAACCATTTGAAGACTACATTCTTTCTTATCATTGATTGAAGGGGTAAAACAATCTGTGAGAAATCTGGAACAAATATTTGTACAAAATTGATTTAGCCTAGGAATGATTAAATGGTGTTTTTGTTATGTGGGAGAGGAATCTTTTCATTTTCTTGGATTCCATCACGATCAATATAAATTCCTTTCTTGGATACTATGAACCCAAGAATCTTTCCTTTTGCTAAAGCAAAGTATGACTTTTTTGGATTCAAAGAAATGCCATATTTCTTGCATCTTTCAACGATATGATTTAGCTCATTCAAATTCTTGTTTCTGTTCCTAGAGTAGACTCTGATGTCATCTAGGTAAATAACAATTGATTTATTAATTATACCTTTAAAAGAAATATCCATGGCGCGTTGGAATGTAGCACATGCATTGATAAGTCCAAAAGGCATCTTCTGATAAGCATATGTCCCCCACTTGGTCCTGAATGTTATCTTTAATCTATCATCTAGATGTACAAGAATCTAATTGTATCCTGAAAATCCATCTAGAAAAGACATTAACTCAGAACCTGCAACTGATTGCAATATTTTCTCCATGGTAGGCAAAGGAAAGTCATCCTTTTGATAAGCTCTATTCAGGTTTCTAAAATCAATACAAATCATAATATTACCATTCTTTTTCCTAATAGGAACCATATTTAATACCCATTTTGAGTGTCTAAAAGGAAAGGTTATCTTTGCTTTCAGAATTTTGTTCAACTCAGATTTGATTTGACTTTCAAGGATTAGATCAATCTTTCTAAGCTTTTGTTGAATTGGTTTCTCATTAGAAGTCATTGGTATGGTATGTTGAATTACAGAGGTATCATAGGTCTTGAGCTCTGAATAATCCCAGGCAAAGACACCTTTATATCTTTTCTTTCAGAAGTTTGTTCAACTCAGATTTGATTTGACTTTCAAGGTTTGGATGAATCTTTCTGAGCTTATGTTGAATTGGTTTCTCATTAGAAGTCATTGGTATGGTATGTTGAATTACAGAGGTATCATAGGTCTTGAGATCTGAATAATCCCAGACAAAGACACCTTTATATGTTTTCAACAACTTAATGAATGATATTCTTTCTTCAAATGATAAACCAAGACCTAGGTTGACATTTTGAGGTTTTTCAGTTGTACCTAGGTTTACCACTTCAAATCTCAGAGTAGAACTCTGAGTCTTGGAGTTGGTAATATTCTTAAATCTATCTTTCAAATCATAGAGATCTTGCATTTTGACTACAGATTTCAGAATTGGGTTTTGACCTTGTTTATGGTTGATTTGAAAGTCATGCTCGTGTTCATCTATGATTTGTTCATGATAAGATCCTTCTAATGTAAGGAAATCGATTATCTAAGCATCATTATTAAACACTCTCCAATTTGTTACATTATCAGAAATGGATGGTCTGAAAACTAACTCTATGGAAAATCTATCAGGACTAAATTCTTTTGAAGGTATAAGCCTAGATGCTACGTTGGCAAGTAAGTCAGCATTTGTATTTTGTAATCTGGGGACTGAAGAAATGTTAAAAACAGTAAAATGAGAAGTAAGATTCTGAGCTAAAGATTGATAATGTTTAAGATGCGCAGAAACACAATGGATTGTGTTTCTTACGTGTTTAATAACTATTTTAGAGTCTCCATATACTTGCAAATACTTGACATTAAGGCCGATGGCTTTGTACAACCCTTGAATCAAACCTTCATATTCTGCAGTATTGTTAGTGCATTGAAATTTAAGCATGAAGGATAACATGGTTTTCTCTCCTTGTGGGTTGATTAAGATACATCCTGCACCTGCACCATCTTTAGACTTGGAACCATCAAAATAAAGAGTCTAGGACAATGAATTATTTACAACTTTATCAACTAAATCTACACACTTGGAAGCATCTATTTGTGAAAAATTTTCTATTTGAGATATTACAGCATTATCTGGAAAGGGAGTTTTTTGATAATTAAAGGATCCCAAGAATGATTCAGCTGAGTAGTTTCCAAAATGTTATTGGTGAAAGCTACAAGTTCATTGCTTCCCTCGAAATCAGTGACTATGTACTTCATGCATTTTTCATTGTCTACTCTGATTTGGTTAGGTTTACCAGTGTATGGAAACCACATGTGAGACCAATCAGTTGCAAAGTATCCGTGTAACTTTTCAGAACAATCCCTACTTAGAATTACACCATAAATTCGGGGATATCAGCCACTAGAATATCGATTATCTATGAAACTTTTGGATTAGAGGAAACCTTGACTGAAACTAATGTTATTTCTCTAAGTACCTCTACTTTAGTTCTCTCCAGTTGAACTATGTGTATAGCATATTTTTGACGTGTAATATTCAATTTGGTGCGCAGAGTTCTTGGCATAATATTTGAAGAGGCTCCTGAATTAACAAGGAAATTATGGAAATTTCTGTTGAAAATCTCATAAGTAAGAAGAAATGGAGGTGTATGAGAAATATACCTATCACCTATCAGAACTAAATCTGAGGGATTTACTTTGTTTGAAGATGAAGGAGGTTTTCCCATATCATAAGCAGCTTGAGTGACTACGATGGATGGTAGAGGGGCTACATGAACTGCTTTTAAATATCTGAGTAGAATTTTTTGTTGTTGCTTCAGTTTAGTCAGCTCATGTAATGAAATATTTTCTCTCATCTTTTTCATATCTTCGACTATGTTATATTCTACTGTATCCAAGATCACTAACATTTTGGAAGTAGTTGGATGATCTAGTGGAATAGAATCAGATTGAGTAGCCTTAGATTTCTTACTTACTATCTTCTCCTTTATAGGAGTAGCATTTTTCTATTTCTGAATTGTTGTAGACATATCAAGAGAGTTTTTACTTCTTGTAGTTACTGGCATATCTTGTGCTTCCTCTTCAATTGGAAGAATGAAGTCACACATTTTGTTTAACTCAACTTCTTCTTCAGTTTCAACTTCCTCTTCGATTGCCGAGTCTTCTTCTATTTCTGGATCAAATTCAGCATTAGAAATAGCATTCGGTGGTTGAGACGTAGAAGAAGGATTTCTTTTAATTGAGCAAAAAGTTTTCTTGGGAGCATATGGTTCTGCAACCTATTTCTTGATTTCTACCATTTCATTAGACATGGTCTTCAACACTTTCTAAAGGCCTTCAAGGTCGAAAGGGTCCTTTGGATATTTCTTTTTTGAATCATCCTTGAATGTTACTTTCTTTGATTTCCTAAGGCAATTTGTCTGTGAAATCTTTTCTAAGGCAATAATTCTTCTTTCTACAGATAGAGCTTCTTTCATGTTTTCTAAGAGGGTAGCCTTATTGGCTCTATCTACAAAAATTGTGATATTAGAAGGTAGGGAGGATATATACCATTCTAATATTTGTACATTTACTGCAGGTTTAGAGGCAACTAGGATTTTGTTTAGTAGCTTGTTAAATCTGGAGTTGAAGTCTTTGATCCTTTCATCTGAATTTGCATTTAAGTTGGAAATATCATTGATTAAGGATGTTATAGTCCTATTATCACCAATTTTTTCAAGAAATATTTCTTGAAAAGTATCCCAATTTCTTATTGATCCTGCTGGAAGCGAAAAATACCAAGATCCAACAGATCCTTAGAAAGTATAAGGAAACAGTTTGATTACAAATTCTTCATGTGCAACTCCATTAAGGTTCATGGTTAGCATAAAGTTATTTAGATGTTCTTTAGAAGGAAGACCATCATTAGGATTGTACTTAGGTAACCATTTTCTGGGTTTTCTAGGAGAGCATTTGGATTAGCAACCAGAACAGCATCAGGATTTGTCCAAGGATGAGCGCGTTGATTAGCCATAACTTGAGTTGGAGACTAGGAAGATGGGAAGGTCAGTCCAGAAGTAGGTATAGATGGTGAAGAACTTACTACTGGGTTAGTACTACTAGTAGCAGTACTAGTTGAAGAAGTGGATTGTTGAGAAGAGGTGGATTGAGTAGAAGTGAGTGGAGAAGTGAATGGATGGAAAGGTGAAGTGATCTCACTGGTATCCGATTTAGATTTTTATGTGATAACTTTCTTGCATCATGAATGAATGGGAAACTCAAAAGGAGTTACTCTAAGCCTTTCACTTTGTAATCTAGGTAATACACCAGTTTCTCGTAATGAAGAAGTGACACTTTCTTCAGAAGCTTTGGGCCTCTCTAGTTTCGCAACAGAAATGGATATCTGTTCCAATTTCTGTATCAAAGAGTGAACTTTGGGAGACTCGGGAGTGTAATCTAAAGAAGGTGGTTGTCTCAATACTTCAGGAGATGAGGTAGATGTTTCTACAACTTCAGATTTCTGATCTGGAGATTTTGAACGAGATCTACAAGGTGTAGAAGTTGTGGAGGGGTTTTGACTCTTATGAATGTTTTTCAATTGATATTTAGGTTTAAATGCCATTCATAGTTGGATGGCCCTCCTTCTAGCACCAAAATGTTGAAGCCTCATATTTCTGCTGCTCCAACAAGAGGGATAACCACCTGGTCCAAACCTTAAAGACAACACCTTTTCCATTTGAAGTGGTGGCTCCGACTGGGGATGATGGGACCAGCTTCCCAGTATGGGTTTTAAAATGAGAGCGGGTGTTTTTCAAGCGATTGTAGTAAGGATAATGATAAATAAATGGCCTATTCTATCGTGCAAATCTCTAGCTAACTTAATATAATATAAACCTGGGTATTCTGTGTGATATGCGATCTAAAAAGATATATGTTTGACATGTGATAATAAATATCAACCATGCATTAAACAAAGATGATAACGTGTAAAGATAATTTCTTTGACTAAATAGTTAGTCAAGAAATGTATAAACTATATCACATATATTTGATGATTATATATGAAAATAAACAATTTCAACTATGCATCATACAGTAGTGCAATTAATGCATAACAGAAAGAACATATCTCATATACAATTCATGAAAATGAAATGTTATCACTAATTAAAAAGAAACTGAACTAATCATACAAGATAGAAGTACCATATGTGTGAAGTTCTTCTCATTTTACTAATGACATAAATCAGCTCCTTTATTCAAATCAAATTATCTTCCAAGTATAGAATAGTGCATCAACAAAGGAAAGTAGTCTGATTTTTAAAAGAAGCGACCATGTTCCATAATTTCATCAAAGCATTCACAAACTTATAGAAGTGCATTCTTTGCAAATGTTTTTTATACAATTCTGGACCCTTCTCTAAATCCATGAGAAGGGTATAAATACTATTCTAACTAATGTTAAAATATAGATTATACAAAAATTTGAGCAGGTTTCAAACAACCTTCCTCGTAACTAGTCAACTATCTCTAAAAATAAAAGTGACTTGATGAGCAGAGGTTATAGTGATGACTTATTGTCTGCCAGCTTCTTTTTTAAATCACATATATTGGTCATTGGTTTCACTTGAGGAGGTGCCCCAAACTGTGTTTTGACCTATCTTGCAAAAATAGCATCTGTGAAAGGTGGCATCATCCATTGAGTTGAATGGAGTGAGCCGTTGAGGGTCATGATTTGGTTGTGTGGCTTGAAAGGGTATTGGCAATACACCTCCCAGACAGTCTTTTCTAACTTTTCGATCACTTCCCTTTGGATTTCCGCTCTTTCCTTCCAACTTTTATGCAAGTCATCTAAATCTCGCAGTATTTTCGGGTCACCTTCTTTCACCAGGTTGGTGTCGTGCAAAGTGTGGTTTACTTCTTTTACTATGTTCTTTGACGCCCTTGCTTCTCTTTCCACTGCTAATTCAGCTTGCTTGATCAACGCATCCCACTCTATGAATATAATGTCCTTCTTTGTCTCCTCAATCTCGGGCAGATTAGCTCTCCTCTCTTCTTGTGTTTCTTGCCATTCAATGAATTCTGAGATCCTTGTATTTAAATCATTAAATTCAATTCTTTGGTCAATCGACATATTTGTTAACTAATCAATGGTGATCAAATAAGGAGTGATATGAGACATTCTTTAGCAAAATTTCTCTTGTTGTTTTGATAGAAGGGGATTTAGCTCTAGTGCCTCCTTGATGAATTCATCGGCAGTAGGGACATCTTCATATTTTGCCATGGCTTCTTGCAATTCTTTAATTTGCATGTTCTTCACAGAAATCTCTGCTTCATGGCTTATCTTTAACACTTCCATATTATTCTATGATTGAGAGATTTGTTCAACAACTTGCTGGTTCACATTTTCTTTTTCAATTTGCAGTTGTTTCTCAAGCTGTGCTATCTTCTCTTCCCTCTCCCTTAACAAAATAGATATCTTTGTAGTTTTATCCATCATGGCAATTTCATATGCCCCTGTAAACTGCGATAGTCTAGTCAAGTTTTCAGCTGGATTGGAAGGAATATCCTTCCACACTATGTCCATTAGCTCATTCCCAGGTGGGATATCAGGTGTCTCTACCCACCTTCTTTTCCTCTGTCTCCTTATTATATCCTTGTGAAGTGGGTTGTAGAACACATCTAAAGGAGGAATTTCAGTCACCTTTAGGACAATTTCCAATGTGGGTAAAGTAGGAATGATTTATGTTTGTTGCGAACATGTCCCTTTCTCATCCATCAGCTCAGACTCTACAAGTTTCTGGGTATGCAGAGGAGTGTGATATTTTGTGGTTTCCTAGGCATCTATGTTCTTAGGAGTGCCTTGTAGTTTTTTATTGAATTGGTCCCACTCCTGCTCCAAACTACTGCTTTTGATCTCAGAACCAGTATCTTTAGTTAGGTCACTTATGACTTTCTTTTCGACTGACCTCCTGCTAGATTCTGTTGTATTTTTTATGTCTTCGGCTTTCCCTCTATCCAGTGCTTTCCCTATGTCTACTTGAGACTCTATGTGAGAATTTGGTCCCTCATTTTTGACAGTTACACTAGGTGTAGGTTTGTCCTCAACTTTTAACAAATGCAATGGAATTATTTCGAGCCTTTTGTTTTTGAATTCCTGAAAGCTTTCAAAATCTTCAGGACTCAGATTGGCCCTTTCCCACTCGAACACTTGTTCGAATGATTCAGCTGACTATAAAATGTCTTTAGAATTATTAGCCTCATGGTTAAAGGGCATAATCTTCATTGCAGTAGTAATATTATGTGCTATCTTGTGAGGGTTGAATTTCCTCTTTGCCAGAGTATGGTGCCTGAGGCTCTCTAGGCATAGTGATTCCTTAGTTGCATGGTTGATATTTCCTAATGAAAAATAACCACACCGAATGGGAAAATATGGCCACAATGACTTTTTATTATCTTTTAAGGTTGTTGGGCATGGAATCCTACCAAGGCATGTTTTGGGGCTCAAAGCCCAAGTTTTGAACCGATATTGTTGTAAATACTTTGCAAATTGCAGGCGTGGAGCACGAAATGTATGATAGAGTCACAGGGTTCTCCACCATAGTCTTGTAATGTAATGTCATCCTACCCATGGTCCGCAGACCATGGGATTGTATAAATAGAGCAAGGTTCTAAGTGTAAAAGAGAACAAAGAGCAAAGTAGAAGAAAAGAGTAAGTGTCTAAGTGTGTCTTGGGTCATAGAGTAGGAGAAGGCTCTGCAGCTCAGTGCGCAGAGGCCTAGTAGTCCGCAAATGAGTGCGCAGACCCCTGTAGCTAAGTGCACAGGGTGGAGTCAAGTCTGTATCTGAGGAAGAAAATAATAAAGAGAAGTTTTATCTTAATTTTGTGTATCTGTTCTTGGGTTATTGCATGTTTGATATAAATTGCAAATATATTGTTTATTTACTCTGCACACCTGTATGAATTATTTATATTGCTAAGTATACTTTACTGCATACATGTAGGCTAAGCTAATCAACTAACAGTGGAATACTAGTAAGGACTTGGGTAATAATAGCATTTGGCCCCCGAGTAGGGCTGCGCGAAGGGAGCATCTTAGGTTGCGAGGTACGGGTAAGTGCGCATAATGACGTGCACGCAAGGTTGAACCGCGGACCACTTAAACTCATCAGACATCTCTAGGGTGCAAAAACTTGGTTCTAGCACCCTCCCATACTACTTCGGGTGAGACCTCAGTCCGCGCTCCATGGACTGTTGCCGAAAGGGCCAGTAGTACCGAGATTTTTTTAGCTAAATCACCTCTCAACCTGGGTCAGGCCCCAACAAGCCAACAAATGGTTCCATTGTCAGGATTGGGATCTACATAAGGGATGTTTGATGTTTTGTCACTAGAATCGGACAAAGAAAGAAATTGAAGAGTGGTTGGATAGGAAAATTCACAAGTTCGCAGCACAAGAAAATAGGAATCTGCGAGTATCGAAGGAAGAGTGGTTAAAGTGCTACCTCTATACAGAAATCCATGAAATTTTCTTTGCATCCTTCCCCTCTGAGTTGTACGAGTGGATCACGAAGCTAGCATATAGTCAGGGAAGGTGTAGGCTCAACAAACCTGTTGTGTGAACTCCAGAGTTGGTGCGTAGACTAGAAGCATCAGAAGATAAGATCACGCGTGCTATGGACCATTGGCTCAATTGAATTATAGGAGGGTTTATCACCAAATTTTTGGTATATAATTTAGTCAGCTATAGCGAGGCAGAATGACGCTTCCTCAAAGGACCACGAGGTATGTACGTTAAATATTTGAACACTTGGATTAATATTCTACTGTGTGAAAAGTGGGTTATGCGAATAAATTGATGTTTGGGGCTACGCGAAGTGGGAGGATCTATAGAAACAAAGGTAGCACAAAGATAGAAACTAGCCCCTTGGTTTCACCTCTGCAAGAAAGCGAGGAAGATCTTATGAAGGTTTCACAAAGAAGTGCGATCAGTCTGATAAGGTAGCGAATTTCACGCATACCACCCCCACCTACACCACCACCAGTTTCACCCTCTTTATCCCCATCTCTACCCACACCACCTTTTCCACCACCATAGTTTAATATGGCAAGTGCAATAAAGTTTCTGATGTTCAAAGGATTAGGGAATGAAGATCCGGACCAATTTTGGTTCATGGTAAATGCTATATGGGAAGCACAAGGAGTCATGGATGACAATATAAAGAAGGCAACATTGGTAAGCGTGTTGCAGGATCACACACTGACGTGGTAGATTAAGAATTCTAATGACAATCCAAACACAGGGATCACGGATATCCAAGCTATGCTAAACAGGGAATTTAGCAGGCCAAAATCAAAGACAGTCAATTATCGGGTTTAAGGAAATCGTGATGCTTCTAGGCGAGACCCCCTAGGAGCTGGATTAGAGACTGAAGGGTATGGTTCGTGAAGCCAACATGACCTTGACAGATGGGCAGCACTGCGCATGGTTTGTAGTGTCACTAATGCCACATGTAAGGACCGTGTTGTCACAGTAGAAGCTATCCATTTAGGCTGAAGCTTTAGAGATTGCAATGAGACTGCACGAGACCCTGATACAAGATCCTAACTTGGGAGTGCAATAGATCCACATACAGTTAAAAAATTTGTGTCTTGAAATGCAGAATTTGAAACAAGATAGGGCAACTCACCCAGAGGCACACGAGGAGGTATGGTGCATAAAGTGCAAAGGCCAGGGACATGACAAGGACCATTGTCTAGTCTTCGTGAACTACCTATTGGGAGGAGGACCAATTCCATTGAGACCATAGGCGCAAGAAGGAACGAGCGTCATGCCTACATTATGGTGTTCGATTTGTCAGATAGGAGGGAAGCATGCTACAGATAATTGCAATCTATTACAGAAGTATACGCAGACATCCCAACAGTTGTTCTGTAATTTCTGTAGATCAGTAGGCCATGATGAGCGCACCTGTAGAAGTTATGAACTGATGATGGATCGGACTCCTACCTATAGAGTTCAAACCAAAACACAAGCCCTCGATCAAAATGCAGGAATGGCGTGCACTGGATTTTAGGGGTGTAGATACGGTCGAGGTTGAATGGGACACAGATAGCTGATTTGTTACCATTACGGAGGGCCAGGGAATTATTCCCGTGATTGTACAAATCCAACGAGAGTGTCATGTTTATATTGTACCCAGTTTGATCATGAGATGGAGGACTACCCGACACTGATATCGAAGTTGCGCGATAAAGGAACACTCCAACCTCCACCGACTTAGAACCTACAAATGATGAGGCCTGAGTCGAGCGAAGAGAACTCGAATGTAAATATCATGCTCCAAAGTGGTATTATGATAGTAGACAACCAAGGTAAGTAGTCAGAAGAGAGTGCTTGGGTTCGCAAGGCTCCAACAAAGGAACCAAATTTTGATTTGGAGTGCACGAAGGAGACATTCATGGAAGCTATGAATAGCTTCACGGAGGCCTCCACTTCAGGTAGTAAACACAAACTAGAACCAGAGATGGACCCTTCATTGCTCACTACCTTTTTGGAGACATGCATGAAGCTACTACGTGATAGCAAGGTTGTGAAGGGACTGCAAGAACTCATCACTAGGTGTGCTAGGTCAGGAGAACCGCGCGTAGTCCGGAAGCTCGGGAAGCACACAACGCGAATAGGAAGGGAGATGAGATTGACTACGCAAATCGGGGAATATGAGATGGATCAAGTGATTCTGGATCCAGGATCAGACGTGAATGTCCTTCTAAAGCAAACATGGGAGTGCATGGGCAGGCCCATGTTGCAATGGTCTCCTATTCAATTGTGAATGGTGAACCAGCAAAAGGTCCTACCGATGGGAAGATTGCAGGGAATAACAGTAGATATCAAAGGTGCGAGTGTGCTTGCAAATTTCAAAGTGATAGATATTGTCGATGACAGCAATCCCTATCCTATGCTACTGGGAATATATTGGGCCACTAACATGAATGGAGTGATAAATCTAAAGAAGTACAAGATGATTTTTGAGAAAAAGTCACTACACATAGTGGTACCTTTAGACCCTGCAAAAGGATCACACTACATAGAGCCAGTGCATGATGATGAGAGCGATGATCTAGACTGTATATACAAGATAACCACTCGGGAATAAGATTGGGTGAATCCTACAATGGATGGCAGCATTTCGTGGGAGCGCGAAATCTCCTACACATCAGATTCAGACGAGGAAATAGAATGATGGAAAAACCGGTTACACGAGGTAACCACGCTCAATTGCAACATGATGGTAAGATCACTACATCGCGTGAGAACAAAGGTAAGAGATCTACCTATGTATGATGGGTTGAGTGAGGTGGATGATTTCCTGAAAATTTTTGAAAGAGAAGTAATGGAATAGCAGTGTTTTCATGCTCTGAAATGGGCACTGTGCGCTATACCCTTAAGGTGGTGGGGGACACACTAGCATAATTTTAAGGAATGGCAAGGATGCAGAAGGATGATATGCCTATGATTTGGGAAACCAGAGATGGAGCTAACAGAAAAGTATGACGAACGGGATGATCCACGTGCACACCTCGCAAAATGGACCAAGGTCTACGAGGAAGAGCCACAACCTGAATGGGTGCATCTATTCTATCATACCCTGGATATCATACCCATGAATTGGTATACTGAGATGGAGCTCCACCATGGCACGAGCAAATGGGATATCTTGCGTGAAGGATTCCTGTTAGCCTTCATGTTTGAAGATCGTTGGTGGGATATTGTTGATGATGTGCTACAAGTAGTAAAAGCAGTTATCTTTAAAATACCCTAGGAGCCAATGGAAGTGCTTCAACTGGAATGGGTGACCCAGCTGAGCTGCACGCTGGAGTGTTACAATGTAAATATTGAGGAGGATGATGAGGATCCACAGAAAATTAACATTCCAGAAACTGAAGACTGTCACGAGGTGCGAGGACCATTGATTGAATATCCTGACATCATCGCACAACTAAAAACAAAGTAGGTAAACATTGGGAGGGAGGCCAACCAAAATATGCAACGCTCGGTGACTATTGGGATGATGCCACAGTGGATAAGGTCATTGAGTTACTTCACGAGTACCAAGACTTATTCCCAACCAAAAGTACAAATTTAAAAGGGATCATTGGTGACTTAGGGATGATGAAGATCACCCTAAAACCCAACGCAAAGCCAGTCAAATAGAGGCCTTAACGCTTGAATCTGAAGTATAAGGAAAAGTTACGCGTAGAACTAGACAAAATGCTCGTAGCCGAAATTATTGAGCAGGTGCAAGAATCCGACTGGGTGAGCCCTATGGTAGTGCAAGAGAAAAGGCACAAGGGCGAAATAAGAATATGTGTGGACCTCAGGAAGCTGAATGATGCCTGTGTACATGACCCATTCCTGACACCGTTCACAGATGAAGTATTAGAAAATGTTGGTGGACAAGAAGCATACTCGTTCACGGACAGGTTCTCAGGGTACCACCAAATCAAAATCGTGCTACAAGACAGGAGCAAGACAACCTTCACAACAGAATGGGGCTACTTTCAATACACCATTATTCTATTTGGGTTGAAGAAAGTGCCAGCCATCTTTTCGCACATCATTGTTGCTGCATTCAAAGAATACATCCACAAGTTCTTGGAGGTCTATCTGGAAGATTGGACTATCTTTGGATTGGTTAAGCACCACGTAGCAATCTTACGCTTGATGTTGGATACTTGTCGATGACACAATATTGCGTTGAACCTTAAGAAGTGAAAATTCCTTGTTCCCTTTGGGAACCTACTGGGACATGTGGTTTGCAAATAGGGACTAATGGTGGACCCTGCAAAGATTGCAGTGATTCTAAATTTGGAAGCACCACAAAGTGTTAAATAGTTGTGCGCTACCTTGGGACACACAGGGTACTATAGGAAGTTCATCAAAAGCTATGCCCAAATCACCGCGCCAATGGAGAAACTATTGAAAAAGGATGTCACATTTTGTTGGAATGATGATTGCATGAAGAGCTTGGATGTCCTAAAGGGGAAATTGGCCTATGCTCCAATCTTGGTTTTCCCAAAATGGGATGTGGAATTTCATGTCCATGTTGATACGTCGTGTATCGCACTGGGAGCAGTTCTCACACAAGAGGACGAAGGGGCCTTGGATCATCCTATCACTTTTACAAGTCACAGATTGTCCAAAGTCGAGAAGAACTATTTCACAACCGAGCATGAGGGGTTGGCGATGGTGTACGTGCTCCAAAAATAGCGGCACTATTTGCTAGGAGGACATTTCAAGATGTATATAGACCATTCGACGCTAAAGTACTTGGTCAATAAGCCTGTGTTGGGGGCGTGCATATGTAGGTGGCTCTTATTGTTCCAAGAATATGAATTTGAGGTCGTGGTAAAACCTGGACACCTAAACGCGGGACCGAATCACTTGTCGCGTATTGAGACGGGTGAGGAACCTACTAGTTTGGAGGAAGGATTACCTGACGCACAACTCTTTATTGTGCGCGTTGCAGACAGGCACATCAAAGATACAATCCACTTTCTAACAATAGGGACTACACCGAAGGAATACTCCATCCAACAGAAGAAGGAATTGGTGGTGCGCATGGAAGATTTTTCTGTCATCACAGGGCACCTATACAAAATGGGAAATGATGAGATATTGCGAAGATACGTACCTGAATTTGAACGAAGTCAGATCCTTGTGGAAGCACATGGGGGTGCTGCGGGAGAACACTATGCAGGATGAGTGGTCGCACAAAGGATTCTTTGCATAGGGTTATGGTGGCCAACCCTTCACCAAGATTCAAAAGTACAATGTAAGGCCTGCGATATATGTCAAAGGAATGGAAAACCATCGCGGAGGGATGAGATGTCGTTGAATCCACAAATGGCATTGCAACTGTTCGAGAAATGGGCAATTGACTTTGTGGGACCTATCAAACCTTAGGGAAAGACAAGCGCGCACTACATCATCACCATGATGGCGTACCTGACACGATGGGTAGAAGTGCAGCCGGTCAAAGACTACACTGCCACCATGGCTGCGAACTTTTTGTTTGAAAACGTGTTGAACTGATTTGGTTGTCCAAAAATATTAATGAGTGATCACGAAACACATTTCTTGAACGAAACCATTAGCACGCTCACAGAAGAGTTCCATGTGTATCATCAGAAAAGGACACCGTATCACCCACAAGCCAATTGGACTGTAGAAGCATTCAACAAAATACTGGAGATTGCACTGACCAAAGTGTGCAATGTGCAGTGAAGCGATTGGGACCTGCACGTACCTGCAGTGCTATGGGCTTACAAGACAACGTGCAAGAAACTGATGAGACAAACACCTATCCGGTTAGTGTATGGTGTGGAAGCTCTCATGCCGATGGAATATATTGTACCTAGTTTGCACATAGCAGTGCTCACAGGGATGATGGACTGTGAAGCTTTGGAGGAAAGGCTCGCGCAATTGGAAGAACTTGAGGAGGAACAATTCTTGGCTGGTTTTCATCAACAGGTACAAAAGAAGCGTGAAAAGACCTGGCACGATCACCATATTAAGCTGCGCACATTCAAGGTAAATGACTTAGTGTTGTTGTACGACAATAAGTTTGAAAATTTTCTAGGAAAATTCAAAATGCATTGGCTGGGACCATATATGGTTAAGGAGGTCACAGACAAAGGTGCGGTCCAGCTAGTCAAAATAAATGGAGAACCCTTCCCAGGCAAAGCGAATGGTAGCCACTTGAAGCCCTACATGGGTGGGACGGCTATCTGACTAACTGGCAGAAGCATAATCCTTATGCTCCAAGGAGCCAGACAAAGGCAGGGGACTATAAACATATGCAATAGATACCAGTACAAATGTATGGAAATAGTTTAGACACATAGGTCTCAAAACAGTGGATGCAGTAGATCCAGCAAGCAGCAGCTCAGTGCGTTGCAGACCTCAGCATAGTAGGAGGGACTCTGCGCCAAGATCCATGTGCCGACCGAGTGACTCAAGGGCAAGTCACGATGTTTGTATTGGGGGCCTGTTGGGCATGGAATCCCCCCAAGGCATGTTTTGGGGCTCAAAGCCCAAGTTGTGACCTGATATTGTTGTAAAGACTCTACGAATTGTTTGCGCAGAGTGTGAAATGTATGATAGAGTTACAGGGTTGGCCGCCCTAGTCTTGTAATGTAATGTAAACTTACCCATGTTCCATGGACCATGGGATTGTATAAATAGAGTGAGGCTCTAAGTGTAAAAGAGAACAAAGAGCAAAGTAGAAGAAAAGAGTAAGAGTCTAAGTGTCTAAGTGTGTCTTGGGTCGTAGAGTAGGAGAAGGCTCTGCAGCTGAGTGTGCAGGGTGGGGTTGAGCATATAACCAAAGAAGAAACTAATAAAGAGAAGTTTTATCTTAATTTTGTGTATCTGTTCTTGGGTTATTGCATGTTTGATATAAATTGCAAATATATTGTTTATTTACTTTGCGCACCTATATGAATGATTTATATTGCTAAGTATACTTTAACGCATACGAGTAGGCTAAGTTAATCAACTAACAACTGAATACTAGTAATTACTTGGGTAATAACAATGTTCAACCCCTGAGTAGGGCTACACGAAGGCAGCATATTAGGTTGCGACATATGGGTAAGTGTGCGTAGCTACTTGCGTGCAGGGTCGAACTGCGGACCACTTGAACTCATCAAAAATCCCTAGGGTGTGGAAACTTGGTTCTAGCACCCTCTCATACTACTTCGAGCGAGACCTTAGTCCATGCTCCGTGGACTGTTTCCGAAAGGTCCAGTAGTACCGGGATTTGTTTGGCTAAATCACCTCTGAACCTGGGTCAAGCCCCAACAAGCCAACAAGGGTCTTGTTCAAGCCTTTTCCCACAGTCTGGTGGGCTATTTCTCTTGCTAATAGTTTATCAAAGACATACTAAGGGAGGACAAGCGGTTCTATTATACTACAAAAAACCCTGATGTATGTAAACCATTCTTCAAAAAAATACTTGCCTACTACATGAAGATTTGTAGCGGCTTCTTTGGAAAACTTGGGGGCTTTCCTATTAAAAATCAATTTATGCAATGGTAAAATACCATCATGGCATACTTTATAAAAATGGGGCATATAATGGGATTCCCAAATCCTTTTATGGCTAAGATGGATAGGGTAGGGGTCCTGTAAAGTCCATTTCCAACCCATGATTGAAAATTTAGTGCAGAAACAAATGGCATCCATGATATAGGCACTAAAATAAAATGGAGGAAGGCTCTTTGTTGCGGAAGACGTCTTCTGATGATACTCGGAGATGGCGGTGGCTAGGTTATCAGATAAGATAGTGGCCCAATTCATTATCTGGGAATTGACACAAGCATCAATTAAGGGAACATATTCTATGGAAAACTTGGCATTGTTAGGTAATCCATATAGCCTACATAACATAGAAGGTGAATAGTTATAGGGGTATTCCAAAGAGGCTATGGGATACATACCCATTTTATCATATTTGAACTTGTTCTCTAGTACCCTCCAGACCTAGATCATCTTGAAAGGTTATTCATTTTTCTTTGTGAAGTTTGTGAAGTATGACTTGTCATATATGTCCCAAGGGTCCAGTATATGATACATTTGCTTTAGGTCTTTAGCTTTGAATCACCCCATGAGCTCTATCCTCAAGTTCCTGAATTGTTTTTCTTCAATACTAAGATTTTCCACCACCCACCTAATCATATTAGTATATGGGAGTATTTCCGCTCTCGCTCCTATTCTGTGAGGCAAGGAACATGCAACATCCTTGGACTCTCGAAGGTTTTATTGAGTCAGTCTTCGCCTTTATGATAGTAATTTTAGGACGTTCATCTTCAATCCTGTTGTATATGAATTTCCATGTTGTCACTCCTCCATCGGCGCTGCAAACTATATCAGTGAATATAGGTGACATTTCTGATAGCTCAGACTCTGTAATGCTCTGCTTTTGCATCACCTTTTGCAATGACATGGATTTTGAAGCTTGCCTAAAATGAAAGAGATATATTAGCACAGACGATATAGTGAAATTAAGGCTAAAAGCTCTCTAAAATAACTTTGAATTGTGGGAATATTTTGAATGAGATATTTAGCGTTCACTAGCCATAACTTGAAACATCACTACCTCTCCTCGGGCTGATAAAATTAATTACCTTGTCAAACCACTCATTATTATATTAAAACACAGTAACTTCCCATGCTTCATGCTTTATTCGCGCATCTCAACTTTTAAACATTGTAATATAGCGTTGCCTGGATATAATGCGAAATGAGATTGTGAAAATTGCAATATTGCATTTCACAAATCGTTAAAGGATGAAACAATGGCATGCATTATTTATTTTCGACTCTGCGAAGTGCGGTCACATGTTCTCAAGGCGTTCTGATCGAAATATTTGTGATAAAGATCCTAAGTTTGGGGTGTTTTATAAGGGTTTCAAGGAAATTTCTTAAAGTTAGCATTTATTTTTCAAAGACTAAAAATTTAAAAAGGGTCCCCATTTACATGTCGAATATCAACTATTACTCGTATAAATGGGGGGGTTGTTACATAGTACAACAATTGGCGATTCACTTGGGAGAACCAGCTATCTCTAATTGATCTTTTGAAATTTCTAAAAAAATCAAAATAGGAAAAGTTATAGGGATAATAATTACATGAGTTATAAACTAAACCACATTCCTCTCAAATCATAATCACTCACTTAATCTGTCTATTCAACTACTTTACTCTTGTAGTGATAAAAAGACAAATGTTTGCATCAATCAATACTAAGATTTTAAAAAGATATAGCAGGTATCTTCTATAGATTAGTTTTTTGTTTTCTCATTTATCACAGATAGAGCCTCTGTTGCCAACAGGCACTCACAGCCTTGATAAGGTTATCTTTTAACCAACAATGATTCATTTTCCCATCCGAAGAAATTTTCAAAATTCAAAATGATATTTATTTGCTTTTTCTTTTTTCTTTGGACCTTTTTTTTATTTTGATGTAATTTTCTTTTGAAATTTCTTAAAAGACATTGTCTAGGCTTGGTAACCCAATAATGACAATGCCATTCACCAGTTGTAACTAAACCGAACAAGCTGGCTCTTGATGAGACCCCTTTTCCTTTGATTGATTAGATCATCGGCTATTACTCTGTTTTGATACGCAGTTTTGGTAATATTAGTTTAGTTATTCCCCTATAATCATGGTAAACAAGCTCATAATGAGACTTATTATCTTTTTAGTTTTGTATTTAGAATTACACTGTGAAAATAGAAAATTTTATCAGATGGGATGAATCATTGGCCCTTTTAAAGATTTTTCGATGATAATGATAGAGTTTTGAGATACTCATCTGTAGAAAGTCCTTACTAGGTTAAAGATTCTTTTCTTAACTGATAACAAGATATCTATACTTTATAAAGATCAGAGCTTGTTCATTGAACAAGTGCTTTTAGCAAGGTCAAGTTTTTCCAAAGAAATAAGGTTCATTTTGATACTCAACTGCTCTAATTATTTCTTTAACTTTTCCTACTTATAGAAGCGAAAAATCAAAATATTATCAGAGATTTTATTTTGAGAAGCCAAAAGTAAATATACTTTAATATTTGTTTTCCTAAGAATATTAGAGATAATATGATACAAAAATAGAAGAGGTTATCTTCCAGTGAAAGTATTTTTTCTGAATTTTTCCATTAACGAGCAAGGAATCCACTTTACCTGACAAGTCTTGTAAAAGAAATGTTGATTGACCAATTTTCTCAATGATTTGGAGTGGTCCAAGCCACAGTATTTGGAACTTGGTATGCTTACCCTTTTCCTCATGTGATTTTTCCCATTTCAAAACCAAATCACCTACATCAAAAGTTTTATGACTAGCAGAGGTTGTATCAAAAGAGGCTTTGACTAACTGTTGTTGATGAGAATGTGTAGATTTTTCCTTTTCTCTTTTTTCTTCAAGTTTAAGGATCTAAAATTGTCTTGCTTGAAGAGAAGACAAAGGATTTTCATTGATAAATTGCACTAGGGCAAGAGATGGGATTGCTATGTTTGTGGGGATAACTTCTTCTTTTCCATAACTAAAGCAAAAGGAGGAGAACCAATTGAGGCCTTTTGTGTTATTCTAGCTTCCCAAAGAGCAAATGTCAATGCTTTGTGCCAATTCCTATGATTTCTGTCTATAGTCCTCTTGATGATTCTGATAAGGTTTTTGTTTGTTGATTTGGCTAATCCATTACCTTGTGGGTAATAGTTGGCTGAATACTTCAATTTGAAATCTCTTTTCAAAGCAAATTCTACCATAGTATTTCTAGAAAATAAGTTGCATTATCAAACATTAAAGTTGTGGGTAGGCCAAACCTGGTGATTATGTATTGATCAATAAATTTTGTAATACTTTATGTATTAGCTTCCCTTAGTGGGATAGCCTCTACCCACTTCGTGAAATAATCAGTAGCTATAAGGATGTACTTGTTTTGCTTGGAAGAGTTAGGAACAATATCACCAATTATATCTAATCCTCATTATTCAAATAGTTGTTGGATATTAACTGGCTGCAAAGGGAATGCTGGTTTCTTTTCTCTTCCAGCTACATTTTGACAAGTTTTACATTTTCTTGCATAGTCATGTGCATCCTTGAATAGTGTTGGCCAATAATAACTTGCATGCAAGATTTTATGAGTTGTGGTGTTTCCTCCGAAATGACCTCCAGCTGGTCCATCATGTAACTCCTACATAACCTTTTCAGCTTCAGGTTTTTCAAGGAATGTTAATAATAATGAATCATAATTTTTTCTAAACAATACATCATCAATCAATTGATACTAATTTAATTTCAACCTTAAAGCACGTTTTGTTTTGTAATTGAGATGCACAGGAGCATATCCATTCTTCAAATAAAATTTCAAATCAGCATATTGTGATTGTGCATCATCGAGGCTTACCTCTGATATTTGCACTTCATTACCTTCGTCTTCTTTTGTTGATAAGTGGGACACTCCCATTAGAATCCTGCAAAAACCTTGGCCCCTAATAATTTTAGCTGGACGGATTTCTACATCATATTATTGAAGTGTAGTGAACCAATGGGCTCTTTTCTCCCCCACTTCTCTTTGAATCAATAGTTTCCTTACTGCAGGGTAAGGTACTATTATTTTTGTATGAGTTTTGAGGAGAAAAGTTTTGAAATGTTTCAAGGTTTTAAAGACATCAAAATCTTGTTTCTCAATAGGTGAGTAGTTTAACTCGGCACCCTCTAAATTTGAACTGAAAAAAGAGATAGGTGTTTCTATGTTTTGATCGTTTAGTTGTGTTAAAATTGCTGCATATGATGTATCAGGTGAAAAAGTGTACAACACAAAAGGTTTGAGAAAGTCTGGAGTTGTAAAAGAAGGAGCATTGATGATGGACTTTTTGATTAACTCAAATGAATCTCTTTCATCTTTACCCCATTTGAAGACTGCATTCTTTCTTATCATTGATTGAAGGAGTAAAACAATCTGTGAGAAATCTGGAACAAATCTTTTTACAAAATTGATTTGGCCTGGGAATGGTTGCATGGTCTTTTTGTTATGTGGGAGAGGAATCTTTTCAATTTCTTGGATTCTACCATGATCAATATAAATTCCTTTCTTGGATACTATGAACCCAAGAATCTTGCCTTTTGCTAAAGCAAAGTATGACTTTTTTGGATTCAAATAAATGCCATATTTCTTGCATCTTTCAAACATATGATTTAGGTCATTCAAATGAGTGTTTCTATTCCTAGAGTAGATTGTGATGTCATCTAGGTAAATAACAACTGATTTATTAATTAGACCTTTAAAAGAAATATCCATGGCATGTTGGAATGTAACACCCACATTGATAAGTCCAAAAGGCATCTTCTGATAAGAATATATCCCCCACTTTGTCCTGAATGTTGTCTTTAATCTGTCATCTGGATGTACAAGAATCTGATTGTATCCTTAAAATCCATCTAGAAAAGACATTAACTCAGAACCTACAACTGATTTCAATATTTGCTCCATGGTAAGGAAAGGAAAGTTATCCTTTTAACAAGCTCTATTCAGGTTTCTAAAATCAATACAAATCATAATATTACCATTCTTTTTCCTAACATGAACCATATTTGATACCCATTTTGAGTGTCTAACAAGAAAGATTATCTTTGCTTTCAGAAGTTTGTTCAACTCAAATTTGATTTTACTTTGAAGGTTTGGATGAATCTTTCTGAGCTTCTATTGAATTGGTTTCCCATAAGAGGTCATTGGTATGGTATGTTGAATTACAGAGGTATCATAGGTCTTGAGATCTGAATAATCCCAAGGAAAGACACCTTTATATTTTTTCAACAATTTAGTGAATGATATTCTTTCTTCGGATGATAAACCAAGATCTAGGTTGAAATTTTGAGTTTTTTTAGTTGTACCTAGGTTTACCACTTCAAATCTCAGAGTAGAACTCTGAGTCTTGGAGTTGGTAATCTTCTTAAATCTGTGTTTCAAATCATAGAGATCTTCCATTTTGACTACAGATTTCGGAATTGGGTTTTGATCTTGTTTATGGTTGATTTGCAAGTCATGCTCATGTTCATCTATGGTTTGTTCCCCATGAGATTCTTCTGATGTAAGGAAATCGATTATATCAGCGTCAGTATTAAACATTCTCCAATTTGTTACATTATTAGAAATGGATGGTCTAAAAACTAACTCTATGGAAAATCTATCTGGCTAAATTCTTCTAAAGGTATAAGCCTAGATGCTACATTGGCAAGTAAGTCAGCACTTCCATTTTGTGATATGGGGACTGAAGAAATGTTAAAAGCAGTAAAATCATAAGTACGATTCTGGGCTAAAGATTGATAATGTTTGAGATGCCCAGACACACAATGGAATGTGTTTCTTACCAGTCTCCATATATTTGCAAATACTTGACATTAAGGCCAATGAATTTGTACAACCCTTGAATCAAAGCTTCATATTCTGCAGTATTGTTAGTGCATTGAAATTTAAGCCTCCATGCTAACATGGTTTTCTCTCCTTGTGGACTGATTAAGATACATCCTGCACCTGCACCATCTTTAGACTTGGAACCATCAAAATAAAGAGTTCAGGATAATGAATTATTTACAACTTTATCAGCTACATCTACACACTTGGAAGCAATTGTTTGTGAAAAATTTTCTATCTGAGATATTACAACATTATGTGGAAAGGGAGATTTTTGAGCATTAAAGGATCACAAGAATGATTCAGCTGAGTAGTTACCAATAATGTTATTGGTGAAAGCTACAGGTTCATTGCTTCCCTCGAAATTAGTGACTGTGTACTTCATGAATTTTTCATGGTCTACTCTGATTTGGTTAGGTTTACCATTGTATGGCAACCTTATGTGAGACCAATCAGTTGCAAAGTATCCATGTAACTTTTCAAACCAATCCCTACTTATAATTAAACCATAAAATTTAGGGATATCAGCCACTAGAATATTGATTTTTTACAAAAATTTTGGATTAGAGGAAAGCCAAATTGAAACTAATGTTGTTTCTCCAAGTACCTCTACTTTAGTTCTCTCCAGTTGAACTATGTGTATAGTAGATTTTTGAAGTGTAATATTCAATTTGGTGCACACAATTCTTGGCATAATATTGAAGTGGCTCCTGAATTAACAAGGAAATTATGGACATTTCTGTCGAAAATCTCATAAGTAAGAAGAAATGGAGGTGTATGAGAAATATACCTATCACCTATCATAACTAAATCTGATGGATTTACATTGTTTGAAGATCAAGGAGGTTTTCCCATATCATAAGAAGCTTGAGTGACTATGACGGATGGTAGAGGGGCTATAGGAACTGCTTTTAACTCTCCGAGTAGAATTTTTTGTTATTACTTCAGTTTAGTCAGCTCATGTAATGAAATATTTGCTCTCATATTTTTCATATCTTCGACAATATTATATTCTATTGTATCCGAGATCACTAACATTTTGGAAGCAGTTGGAGGATCTAATGGAATAGAATTAGTTTGAGTAGTCTTAGATTTCTTACTTACTGTCTTCTCCTTTATAGGAGTAGAAGTTTTATGTTTCTGAATTGTTGTAGACATATCACAAGAGTTTTTACTTCTTGTAGTTACTGGCGTAGCTTGTGCTTCCTCTTCAATTGGAAGAATGTATTCCCACATTCTGTTTAACTCAACTTCTTCTTCAGTTTCAACTTCCTCTTCAATTGGCGAGTCTTCTTCTATTTCCAGATCAAATTCAGCATTAGAAATAGTTTTCGGTGGCTGAGATATAGAAGAAGGATTTATTTTAAATGAGCGAAAAGGTTTCTTGGGAGCAGATGATTCTACAACCTGTTTCTTGATTTTTATCATTTCATTGGACATGGTCTTCAACACTTTCTGAAGGCCTTCAAGGTCGAAAGGTTCCTTTGGAGCTTTATTTTTTGAATCATCCTTGAATGTTACTTTCTTTGATTTCCTTTCATCTATCTATAACCTCTTTTCTAAAGCAATAATTCTTCTTTCTACAGACAAAGCTTCTTTAATGTTTTATACAAGGATAGCTTTATTGGTTCTATCTATAAAAATTGTGATATTAGAAAGTAGGGAGGATATGTACCATTCTAATATTTGTACATCTACTGCAGGTTTAGAGGCAACTAGGATTTTGTTTAGTAACTTGTGAAATATGGAGTTGAAGTCTTTGATCCTTTCATCAGAATTTGCTTTTAAGTTGGAAATATCGTTGATTAAGGATGCTACAGTCTTGTTATCACCAAATTTTGCAAGAAATGTTTCTTGAAAAGTATCTCAGTTTCTTATTGAACCTACTGGAAGAGAAAAATACCAAGATCGAGCAGATCCTTAGAAAGTATAAGGAAACAGTTTGATTACAACATCTTCATGTGCAACTCCATTAAGATTCATGGTTAGCATAAAGTTATTTAGATGTTCTTCAGTAGGAAGACCATCATCAGGATTTTTCGTAGGTAACCATTTTTATGGGTTTGCTAGGAGAGCATTTGGATTAGAAACCAGAACAACACCAAGATTTGTCCAAGGTTGAGCAGGTTGATTGGCCATAACTTGAGTTGGAGATTGGGAAAATGGGAAGGCCAGTTCAGAAGTAGGTATATATGGTGAAGAACTTACTACTGGGTTAGTACTACTAGTAGTAGTACTAGTTGAAGAAGTGGATTTTGAGAAGAGGTGGATTGAGTAGAAGTTAATGGAGAAGTGAATGGATGGAAAGGTGAAGTGATCTCGTTGGTATCCGATTCAGATTTTGATGTGATAAATTTCTTGCGTCATGAATGAATGGGAAACTCAAAAGGAGTTACTCCAAGCCTTTCACTTTGTAATCTAGTTAATACACCATTTTATTGTAACAAGGAAGTGACACTGTCCTCAGAAGCCTAGGGCCTCTTTGGTTTCTCAGCATAAATGGGTATCTATTCCAATTTCTGTATCAAAGAGTGAACTTTGGGAGACTTGGGAGTGTAATCTGAAGAAGGTAGTTGTCTTAATACTTTAAAAGATGGGGGATATGTTTCTACAACTTCAGATTTTTAATCTGGAGATTTTGAACAAGATCTAGAAGGTGTAGAAGTTGTGGAGGGGTTTTAACTCTTCTGAATGTTTTTCGATTGATATTTAGGTTTATATGCCATTCATAGTTGGATGGCCCTCCTTCTAGCACCAAAATGTTGAAGCCTCAGATTTCTGTTGCTCCAACATGAGGGATAACCACCTAGTCCGAACCTTAAAGACAACTCCTTTTCCGTTTGAAGTGGTGGCTCCGACTAGGGATGATGGGACCAGTTTCCCAGTATGGGTTTTAAAATGAGAGTGGGTGTTTTTCAAGAGATTGTAGTAAGGATAATGATAACTAAATGGCCTATACTATCATGCAAATATCTTGCTAACCTAATCTAATATAAACCTGGGTATTCTATGTGATATGCAATCTAAAAAGATATATGTTTGACATGTGATAATAAAGATCATTCATGCATTAAACAGAGGTGATAACATGTAAATATAATTTCTTTGACTAAATAGTTAGTCAAGAAAAGTATAAACTATATCACATATATATGATGATTATATACGAAAATAAACAATTTCAGCTACGCATCATACAGTAGTGAAAATAACGCATAATGGAAAAGAACATATCTCATATACAATTCATGAAAATAAAATGCTATCAATAATGAAACAGAAACAAAACTAATCATAGAAGATAGAAGTACCATATGTGTGAAGTTGTGCTCATTTGACTAATGACATAGATCAGCGCTTTTCTTCAGATCAAATTATCTTCCAAGTATAGAATAGTGCATCAACAAAGGAAAGTAGTCTGATTTTTAAAAGAAACAACCATGTTCCATACTTTCATCAAGGAATTCACAAACTTACAGAAGTGCATTCTTTGCGAATATTTTTGATACAATTATGGAACCTTCTCTAAATGCATGAGAAGGGTATAAATACTATTCTAACTAATGTTCAAAATAGATTATACAAAAATTTGAGGAGGTTTCAAACAACCTTCCTCCTAACTACTCAACTAACTCTAAAAATAAAAGTGACTTGATGAGTAGAAGTTATAATGATGACTTTTTGTCTGCCATCTTCTCTTTTAAATCGCATATATTGGCCATCAGTTTCACTTGATGAGGTGCCCCAAACTGTGTTCTGACCTATCCTGTGAAAATAGCATCAGTGAGAGGTGGCATCATCAATTGAGTTGAATGGAGTGAGAAGTTGGGGGTCATTATTTGGCTGTGTGGCTTGACAAGGTATTTCCAATATGCCTCCCAGTTAGCCTTTGCTAACTTTGCGATCGCTTCCCTTTAGATTTCCACTCTTTCCTTCCAGGTTTTATGCAAGTCATTTTATCTCGTAGTATTTTTGAGTCACCTTCTTTCACCAAGTTGGTGGCATACAAAGTGTGGTTTACTTATTTTACTATGTTCTTTGACACCCCTGTTGCTCTTGCCACTACTAATTCAACTTGCTTGATCCACGCATCCCAATCCATTAATAGAATGTCCTTATGTATCTCCTCAATCTCGAGTAGATTATCTCTCCTTCCTTCTTTTGTTTCTTTCCATTCAATGAATACTGAGATCCTTGTATTTCAATCATTAAATTCAGTTCTTTGGTCAATCAACTTATCCATTAACTGATCACTGGTGATCAGATAAGGAGCGATATGCAACATTCTTTGGAAAAATTGCTCTTGTTGTTTTGATAGAAGGGAATTTAGCTCTAGTTCCTCCTTGATGAATTCATCGATAGTAGGGACATATTCATATTTTTCCATGGCTTCTTGAAATTCTTGAATTTGCATGTTCTTCGCGAAAATGTCTACTTCATGGCTTATGTTTAAGACTTCCATATTTTGCTGCAATTGACCGATTTGTTCAGCAGCTTTCTAGTTCACATTTACTTTTTTCAATTTGCAATTGTTTCTCAAGCTGTGCTATCTTCTCTTCCCTCTCCCTTAACAAAATAGATATCTCTGTAGCTTTATCCGTGGTGGTAATTGCATATTTCCCTATAAACTACGATAGACTGGTCAAGTTTTCAGCTGGATTGGAAGGAATATCCTTCCAGACTATTTCCATCAGCTCATTCCCAGGTGGGATCTTAGGTGTCTCTACCCTCCTTTTCTTGTGTCTCCTTACTAAAACATTTTGAAGTGGGTTGTAGAACACATCTAAAGGAGGAATTTTAGTCGCCTTTAGGACAATTTTCGACGTGGGCAAAGAAATAATGATTTATGTGTGCTGCGAACTTGTCCCTTGCTAATCCATTGGCTCAAACTCTGTAATTTTCTAGGTATGCAGAGGAGTGTGATATTCCATGGTTTCCCGGGCATCTGTGTCTTAGGAGTATCTTGTAGTTTTTTATTGAATTGTTCCCATTCCTACTCCAAACTACTACTTTTGATCTTAGAACTGGTATCTTTAGTCAAGTCACTTATCACCTACTTTTTGGTTGACCTCCTACTAGATTCCTCTATATTTTCGGTGTCTTGGGGTTTCCTTGTATCCAGTGCTTTCCCTATGTCTACTTGAGACTCTATGTGAGAATTTTTTCCCTCGCTGTTGATAGTTACACTAGGTGTAGGTTTGTCCTCAGATTTTAACAAATGCAATGGAATTATTTCAAGCCTTTTGTTTCTAAATTCCTGAAATCTTTCAAAATCTTTAGGACTTAGATTGGCCCTTTCCCACTCGAACGCTTGTTCGAATGATTCAACTGACTGTAAAAGGTCTTTAGAATTATTATCCTCATGGTTAAAGGCCTTAATCTTCATTGCAGTAGTAATATTATGTGTTATCTTGTCAGGGTCAAATTGCCTCTTCGGTAGGGTATGGAGCTTAAGGCTCTCTAGGCTTAGTGATTCCTTGGTTGCATGGTTGAAATTTTTTAATGAAAAAGAACCACACTGAATGGAAAAATATGGCCACAATGACCTTTTATTATCTTTAGGGTCTTTATCAAGCCTTTTCCTACAGTCTGGTGGGCTATTTCTCTTGCTAATAGTTTATCAGAGACATACAAAGGGAGGACATGCGGGTCCATTGTACTGCCAAAAACCCTGATGTATGTAAACCATTCTTCAACGAAATACTTGCCTACTATAAGAAGATCTATAACAGCTTCTTTGGAAAACCTGGGGGCTTTCTTATTAAAAGTCAATTGATGCAATGGTAAAATAACAGCATGGCATACTTTATAAAAATGGGCTATATAATGGGATTCCCAAATCTGTTTATGGCTGAGATGGATACGGTAGGGGTCCTGCAAAGTCCAATTCCAACCCATGATTGGAATTTTAGTGAAAAAACAAATGGCATCCATGATATAGGCATTAAAATAAAATGGAGGAAGTTTCTCTGTGGAGGAAGACCTCTTTTGACGATACTCAGAGATGGCAATGGCGTGGTTATTAGATAGGATAGTAGCCCAATTCATTATGTGGGAATTGACACAAGCATCAATTAAGGGAATCCATTTTATGGAAAACTTGGCATTGTTAGGTAATCCATATAGCCTACATAACATAGAAGCTACATAGTTGTAGGGGTTTGCCAAAGAGGCTACAAGATACATACTTGTTTTATCATATTTGAACTTTTTCTCCAGTACCATCCAACCCTGGATCATCTTGAAAGTTTATTCATTTTTCTTTGCAAAGTTGGCCAGGTATGACTTGTCATATATGTCCTGAGGGTCAGTTATATGATACATTTGCTTCAAGTTTTCAGCATTGAATGACCCAATGAGCTCCATCCTCGAGTTCCTAAATTGTCTGTCTTCAATACTGAGATATTCCACCAACCACCTAATCATATCAGTATATGGGAGTATTTTCGCTCTTTCTCCTATTCTGTGAAGGAAGGAATAGGAAAAATCTTTGAATTGGACTCCCGAACGTTTTATCGAGTTAGTCGTCGCCTTTATGACATTAATTTTAGGACATTCATCTTCAAGCCTGTTGTATATGACTTCCCATGTTGTCACTCCTCCATCGGCACTGCAAACTGTATCAACGAATATAGGAGACATTTTTGATAGCTCAGACTCTGTAATGCCCTACTTCTTCTGCTTTTGCATCACCTTTCACAATGACATGTCTTTTAAAGCTTGCCTAAAACGGAAGAGATATATCATCATAGATGATATAGGGCAATTAAGGCTGGAGCTCTCTAAAATGACTTTGAATCATGGGAATATTTTGAATGAGATATTTAGTGTTAACTAGACATAACTTGAAACATTATTGCCTCTCTCGGGCTGTTAAACATTAATTACCCTGTTAAACGACTCATTATTATATTAAAACGCAGTATCTTCCCATGCTTCATGCTTTAATCGCACATCGCAGCTTTTAAACGTTGTAATATAGCGTTGCCTGGAGATAATGTGAAATGCAATTGTGAAAATCGCAATATCACATTTCGCAAATCGTTAAAGGATTACACAATGGTAGGAATTATTTATTTGCAACTCTGTGAAGTGTGATCGCGTGTTCTCAAGGCATTCTAATCGGAATACTGCAGCGAGGGGCTTCATTGCATATCGCATTTTGGGATTTTCTTAAAGATGTTTATAATTATCACATGGAAAACTGCGAAATGCGATTTGCGATAAAGATCCTAAGCTTGGGTTGTTTTCTAAGGGTTTCAAGGCAATTTCTTAGAGTTAGCATTTATTTTTCAAAGACTAAAAATTTAAAAAGAGTCCCCATTTATATGTCAAATATCAACTATTACTCGTACACAATGGGGGGGGGGGGGGGGGGGTTGTTACATAGTACAACAGACTCATAGGAAAACTCTATTATCATTACTTGAGGGAAATGATACACACTAATTACTTCTTAACAAATTGACTGACTCTAACCACTATGGCCTGGGACACATAATGAAAAATACTCCACAATAATGGTCTTAAATTGTTATCTTTTAACAAAAAATATAGTAATGGGAACATAACATCATAAAAAACTCATTAGAATGATCAATGATAACGAACATTTTTTGACCATCACCAAAAATAACCAAAAAGGGCATTGGTGAGGACCAATAAAAGATCGTCACTAGAAGTGTCACTGGAGAGAGAATTAGTGATATGCCTTTAAAGACCCTCACCAAAAGTGTCATTGAAAATGGCTTTGGTGACAAATCTTAAAGGACCATCACTATATACACTTACAACAACACTTTTTTAATGACCGTCACCATATGCAACATTGGTGATGGACCTTAAAGGTTCGTCATAGGCATGACCCTCACCAATGACCTTTTTTGTTGTAGTGTTCTTCTAGAGGAAGAGGTGGCCGAAGAGGAAGATGAAGGAAGAATTTTAGAAGCAGGGGGGGCAGACATTTCCAAGGAGAAAGGTTTGATATTCATTGAATACAATGGAATAGAGATGGACATGATGAATCCACATGAAAGTTGCCTTGGGACAGAATTGAGGAGGAAAGAAATGAAGGAAAAGGTAAAACACTTGACAAAGGGAAAGGAAAAGCACTCGAGTTCGCTCATTATGTTCTACCACATTGCAACATTAGAGTAATTGAAGACTTATTTAATGCTTCACTTGCTTCATGAAAATATGTTTGATTCAGGAGAAACTTTCCACATGAATTTTAGGAGATATTTCTTTGAAGAATTCATTGACAATGTTGATGGAGTAGTATACTTTTCAAACAAGTCAAAACTCAAGCCATCATGCTCAAACTATGTAGCCTTCCATACTTTCTTCCATGTGATGTTCTATACCTCCCGGAGTTAAGGAGAAACTTGTTGTATTTGGTCCACATCCCCCAGAAAGGACACTATTCACATATTTGATTGCAAGGTCAACATTAGAAAATCACCAGATTACTCACTTGTCATGACTAAGATAGAAGAAGAAAGACTTCTGAAGCTACAAGGAAATTATTCTCGTGCACAAAACTTTTCATAAATTTCTCATTATGATGAAAGATCATTTCAATGAAGTCTTTTATGGCATGCTAGATTCAGTGGTAGCTTTATCGCTTGGATATATTCAAGCATGCAAATTATTTTCAAGAGTTTGATAATGAGATTCCACATCTTGAAGGGGGGATCCCTATTCTGGATCAATATGTGGAATCTTCTTCTGAAGCACTCTCTCCCTTGCATGAAGCTCCAACCACTGATGATACTTTGAGTGATGTGATTGATAGAATTAGGAGACTAAATCTTGATTCAGCCCCAACACAGTCAACTAAGAAGCCCGGGCCATCTTAGAAAGGACCTCCAAAATGTATGACAAAGACACTTGAAGGTGTTTGCCTTGATGAGGTTAGAAAGACAGGAACAAGAATCTCAACCAGACAGAATGAATGTGCTGTAGACAATCTTGATTCATCGATTGAAATGGATGTTTCTTATGATTGTGAATTGAACTTGTCTACAGATTTTGAACCAACTTCCTTCAAATAATTTTCTTCTCATGATGATTTGAAAGAAGAGATGCATAAAGAATATGATGCTTTGATAAAGAATGGCACCTAGAAGTTGGTTGATCCTCTATTGGGAACCAACACAATATGCTGCAAGTGGGTCTTCAAGAAAAAGTATAAAGCAAATGGCTCACTTGACACACAAAATCAGGCTTGTGGGAAAAGGTTTTGCATAGAAGGAAGGGGTCAACTATGAGGAAACCTTTGTCCGCATAGCAAAACGGTCTACCATCCAGACACTCTTTTCCTTGGAAGCTCAAAATGGTTTGAAAGTCTGTCAAATGGATGTAAAAACCTCTTTCTTGAATGGAGCTATAGAAGAGAATTTTTTTATGTCCCAACTAGAAGGATTTGTTGTGAAGTGTTAGCATCATAAAGTATGCAAGGTTGTAAAATCCTTGTATGGCCTCAAGAAAGCACTGCAAGCTTGGTATGAGAAGTTAACTGAGCATCTTTTGAAACTCAATTTCAAACATTATGATCTTGATGATGCAACCTTGTTTGTCAAGAATGTTGGAAAAACAATTGTATAACTTGTGGTGTATGTAGATAATCTTCTGATGACAAGGAACAATGCGAGCTACATTTCATCCATAAAGAAAGAAATGAGGAAAGGTTTTGAAATGACATATTTGGGCTCTGTTCACTACTCTATTGGTATTGTAGTAACTCAACGTTTGAAGTTTATATTCCTCTCCTAGAAGAAGTACATTGGAGATTTGTTGAAAAGGTTTGGCTTAGTTGAGTGCAATCCTTTGAATACTCCAATGGAACATAAACTAAAGCTCACATCCACTGAAGGAAAATAATTTGAGGATGCAACGAGTATAGATGACTCGTAGGAAGTCTCAAATACATGACTACTACTAGAACAAACATTTCATTTGTTGTTGGAATACTCTCCAGGTTTATACAAAAGCCTTGTGAGGGTCACTCATCTACTGGAAAAAGAGTTCCAAAGTACTTGAATGGAACTCAAGACTTTGGACTCCAGTATACACAGGTGGATGACTTCAGCTTGATTGGATACTCTGATTCAAATTTCAATGGAGATAAATAAAATGGAGTATCTACTTCAGGTTATGTTATGAATCTTGGATCAAAATTTATCTCTTGGAGGTCACGCAAATAATCAGTTCTAGCAGATTCCACAACTGAGGCAGAACATGCGGCAGCAACTAAAGAAAAGAAGGAAATTGTGTGTCTTAGGAAAATTCTAGAAGATTTGTAGGAGAAACAAGTGCATTCAACTCCTCTTTTGACTGATAACACTTTTGCAATAAATTTGGCCTAGAATCCAAAGTTCCATTATCGAACAAAGCATATAAATAAAAAATACCATCTAATTTAGCATCATGTTGAGGCTAAAACAATCCACCTACGACATTTTTCCACAAATGAGCAGATTATAGACATCTTCACCAAAGTGCTTTGAAGGGAAAAGTTTGGAAGATTCATATTGATGCTTGGACTCACCAACATCCCTTCAAATTAAGGGGGGGAATGTTGAACACCTAATCTTTGGGATTAGGAATCCTACATAAATATTGTAAATACAAAAATAAGAGAAGTTGGAAGATGAAGAGACATTGGGAGATGAAACCCATTAGTCTCCCTCTCCTTGTATATAGTCATATTCTATTCTAATGCAAATGCAACATTTCATTCGTGGAGGTGATAAAATTTAATAGTATCTCGTAAAAACAATGTTTTTCTAGAATGTGGAATTTTTTTATTATAGATAATTATAGTAATCTTTGCAATATCTATATAAAATATAAGGAAAAATAATTCATTAAATCTAAAAGGATTATATCGTGTTGTTACTATGTTTTTAATAGACCCCATTGGTCTTAGTGGACATTAATCATCATCATCCTCAATTTGTCAATGTATTTACTTCAATATTATCTATCAAAATGAAAAATAACCTAAACAATAAAAAAAATCATTATAACGATGATGGTGATGTTCAAACTCCACTAAAACCAATTGATCTGATATGATCATATACTAAAACTGATGTAGAATTTATTAGCCATTAGTGAATTTGAATGATAACTGAAAGCACGAAAAACGAGGAAAATTGCTGCAGGAGAACACTTTACGGCAACTGATAACCATAAGAAAGATGCAAAACAAAAGTTTAAATAGCGAAAACATAGATATACCATACAACAATATTGATTACGGAGTTTGTCCCTGATGGACTACGTCTCTAGGTCTGCTTTCAAGATGGGCGACTGTTTTATTAGGAATGAGAAGAAGTGGATTACATAGCGAAAATACGAGACTGAATATGAACACAGTCACTTCTGGTCATTGTCATCAAATAGCTCTCTGAACCAGCTTTCGAACACCGCTTATGGTTTCAAAATCTGACTCCCGATGCTCCAGAAACACTAAAATCAAAATTCGCCTCTAACCTCCAGAACCTGCACATGAAAATTGAAAACCACTCCTCTGTTCTTCAATGCAAAATTTTACCTTTTATAACCCTCCATATACATCAAAACCTCCTTCACAGAGTTCAGGGATGAATTTGGTCTAATTTTGGTTCATAAAGGTTCAGCCTAGTGGCGAAGAGACACCTTTAGGCCTAGTCACATAGTGGTTATTTTATTAATAGCACAAACCTTAACAAAAACCCAAAAATAAACTTTGGGTCATCCTGGTGGTTTAATAATAGCGCGCTAGCTTTAACTTCCCATGTGAATAGTTATTTTCCCTCTGCGGTTACCACTATCATCGCTCTAACCGTTAGCTTATCCACCATGTGTCCACTTACTTCCAATTGTTGCAGTTCCGACACAGTTACATTTGATGGTGGCGATGGCTATTAATCAACATTCGGTCACATGAACCCTCTTTTTAGCGATTCCGATATGGTTTATGCTGGTGATTAAGGTCTGACTGTGTTCACATGACACCGGCTCCGACGCGGTTTATAAGATGGTGGTTAGGGTAGCTGTTAACTCTGACTGTTCTTTTGCAAAGGTCACATGGTCCTCCGCTGCAGTCTCCTACCTGCGTAGTTAGGACTGTGTTTTGATTTAATTTGTTTTAACAATGTTTAACATAGGATTTAGGCTGAGAGGTTTAGGTTCTTGGTCCTTAGGTTTTGAGCTAGGTAATTTAGTTTAATACATAAATTAATGTATTAGGGTTTGAATGTCATAGGTTTAGCTTAGGTTTGGATGTGTAGCATAGGATTTAGGATTTAGGATTTGATACATGGTTTAGACTTAGGTAAGAATGCATTAGAATTCTTAGGGTAACAAACTATAATAAGATAGCTAGGAGTTAGGGTTTAGGTTTAGGCTTAGGGTTTAGGTTTAGGCTTAGGGTTTAGGTTTAGGCTTAGGTTTTAGGTTTAGTTTAGGTCATAGACCCATGTAAGCTCTGCACAACGACATCAGTGAAATTGAAGCCTTTACCAGATGATTGACCCTTGTACTTCCTTGTGGTCTCCGTGCGACATTCGTCAACATTGCACAACGACGACCATAACATATTTGAAACTGACACTGGTGGTGACAACAGCAAGACTATGTCATCGACCAATTACTTTAAATTGAATCCTTTTACACAATCAACTGTATCAATCACAAATCATGCAAAGTTGAATGACAAAACACACGTCGTCGACCAAACCCTGGTGGAACTGTCGATGACATAAGTCGACAACCAGGTACAACATCACATTAACTGAATGCCATGAAACCATAACATTACCTGAACAAATTGATTATTACCAACACTATCAATCTGTCAAAGCTGAACTGAAGCGACGACGACACCGAATGACACTCATGAATATTGATGCCAACACTTCGAACACATGTGCATTTCGATCGATGGATCCTCCTGGATCATTCCTCTCCACTTGAAAGCTTTTGGACCACAAAAGTTTGACTAAACAATTAGTCGATGAGGGTAGAACTCCCTCTCTTTCCATATTGACCTGACGATATACCAATACGTTCGATCAATCATCTGCATGTGATGACCCTGATGATGCAGACCTTGATACCTTTTGATTCGGTGACCTGTTTCTTCCATCCGCAATATGGCCAACTTGTGACGATGGGCAAACAACTTGTTATCAACATGGCAATTTAATTCTTTCCACGAAGAATCATGAGTTAGTGATTCAAAAACATCTTTTAAAATAGTACTTGTAGAACTTTGTTCAAGACATCTGATGGGTATTAACAATCTACTTTCTGGAATAACTGAAATATTCAAAGACTCCTTTGATTTTGATTTTGTATCAATTAATTGACTTGATTTACTTCCCTGTTGACTTATTACTAAGTGAATTTGATGCCCATAACTTATCCAGTTGTGATGTAAAGATTGTTGCAACTTAGTTTGATTCTGAAAGTATCTAAGTAATTGTCGATTTACTTGAATCACTCTGTCTATTAACTGATATTTCTATTGAATAACACTTTCAGTTAATGCATTAGTTTTTAAACCTTGGTAAGAAAACTTTAGATCTTCTTTTGAAAATGCTTTGTGATGAAAACTTATAGACTTCCTCTCAACTTGAAGAGAGGTTTCATTACTTTTAAACGCATGAAATGATGATGCAATACTAAAGAAATGCGATACTGACTTTCCCCAGTACTGACCTGCACCCCTGAAACTGAAAATAAACATACCATCTGAAACAAGTCTCTAATTGGACTCACATGTACCATTCCTTGCAATACATTGTTGATGATGATAGCTTATATAATTCAGTTGAATGAATGAATTGAGATTCATTATGTCTTTAAGAAGACGTTTGTAGGACATTAAATGTATCTCATGTTTCTTATCCTGTTCATGAATAAGACTTCTTGGAAAAGAATGAACCACCTTAACCAATTGATCTATAAATCGAATCTCGCATCTCAAACAATCAACCTTATGTTGTTCCTTAATAACCATGAGTACATATTTACTTGAACTTATAAACTTCTTAACTTGATTTGAAACAATTACATCCAAGTTTGATTTGGCTTTATGTGCCCTAACAATAAATTCAACCCCTTCTTTCTTTAGGTGATATTTATGTTCTCTTCTGTAAAAGACTACATCTCTATCATAAAGATAAGGACTCCCTAAGACAACTCCACAAATGTCTATTGGGACCACATCTAATTCCACTTCATCAATGTGCTTAGATGCAATTGCAAATTTTAACCGAAACTGCTTGTGACATGTATCTGAGTTGATTTATTAATCCAACCTAATGGGTATGGTCTTGGATGATTCTATGTTTCCAATCCCAATTGATTAACTATATGTTCAGATATTAAATTTTCTTGTGACCCACTGTCAAACATTGTGTCAATATTTGTATGCTTAGAAGTTATCCTTATGTGGAAGAGTTCAAATCGTTTATCCTCATGTGAAGGATTTATGTTTGAAGAAGATACATTAGTTTTCGAACTTGAACCAGTATCAGAAGTTTTACCTGTCGTAACCATGGTGGTTATTCTCCTTTCATCACCTAAATTTGAACCGAGGTCTTACTGGACTACTGCCATGGCACTATTTTCATCCTTCGCCTTAAGGAACATTTTGGGGTTAAGTTCTGGATGAAGTTTACAGCACTTTGATTCATCATGGCCGATTCTCCCGCAATGAGAACAGGTAGGTCTTTCCTTTTGAATGATCACTGATTTCTTTCTCTTTGAAATGTTCCCCTTACTGTCTCTAGAATCTCTATTTTCCATCTCTTTGGATGACTGAGATGACAACTTGAATGGTCTACCACCTGATTCAATATGTATGGCCTAAACACAAACCTCATCAAAATCATCAGGATTAAACATTAATAAAGTATGCTGCAAATATGAATGTAATCTGCCAATGTATTTTAACAGAGTTTCACGTGTATCCAATGAAATACCAAGCACCAATGCTTTCTTTCTGAATTCCTGAGTAAACTCCTGAACACTCTACCCTTTACCTTGCCTCAGATGTTGCCAATCAATAACAGCTTGCTGCATGTGTCCTAAAGGATATAACTGTTTCCTAAGAGCTTTCAAAAACTTAGTAGACCATGAAGAGATAACTTTTCTTTTTTTCTTTACATCTAACTAAGTTTTGCTTTCCCACCAAATTAAAGTTGTTCCCCCCATTCTAAGTGTAGCTAACTGAATTTTAGTTTTATCTTTAGAAATGTTCTGTATACAACAATACACTTCTAACTGTTTTATCTAGTTATCTAACTTTTCAGGATTCATTTCGCCATCATAAATCGGTAACTCAAATTTAACATCAAGTTTCAAAAGAGATGTTTTCTTAGGTTTCTTATCCATTTCATATGGTGCATTGGAAGAAGAAGAAGAAGAAGAGGATGATGGAGATGATGGAGGTGAAGGAGGTTTATCTTCCTTGCCTTTACCTTTGTCCTTCTTCGATGCCTTCAAAGAAGAAGTTGCATTTCTCGCCTTCTTATCTTTGTACAGTTCTCCCAACATCCGCTACATAGTTAAGAACACCTGTTGAAACTATTCTTCACTCATCTTAGTCTCAGTGTTTTCACTTGCATCAGGTCCTAACATGGTCGATTTCTGGATGACTAGTCACTTTCCAATCTCTGGATCGATCTGCTCAAGGATTCCTTCTCCTTGTTGCGACTTAGACCTGGTTAACATTCAATGGAAACCCTACAAACGAAACTTGCTTTGATACCAAATTATATGATCTGATATGATCATATACTAAAACTAATGTAGAATTGATTAGCCATGAGTGAGTTTGAATGATAACCGAAAGCACGGAAAACAAGGAAAATTGCTAGAGCAAAACACTTTACGACAGCTGATAAACCATAAGAAAGATGCAAAATAGAAATGTAAATAGTGAAAACACAGATATACCAGACAATGATATTGATTACAGAGTTCGTCCCTGATGGACTATGTCTCTGGGTCTGCTTTCAAGATGGGTGACCATTTTATTAAGAATGAGAAGAAGAAGTGGATTACACAGTGAAAAGACGAAATTGAATGTGCACACAGGTAGTTTTGGTCACTGTCATCAGATAGCTCTTTGAACCAGCTTTCCAATGTCGCTTATGGTTTCAAAATCTGACTCCCAATGCTCCCAAAACACTAAAAACAAAATTCGCCTCTAACCTCCAGAACCTGCACATGAAAACTGAAAACCACTCCTTTGTTCTTCAATGGACAATTCTGCCTTTTATAACCCTCCAGATACATCAAAACCTCCTTCACAGAGTTCAGGGATGAATTTGGTCTAATTTGGGTTCATAAAGGTTCGGTCTAGTGCCGAAGAGACACCTTTAGGCCTAGTCACATGGTGGTTATTTTATTAATAGCACAAACCTTAACAAAAACCCAAAAACAGACTTTGGGTTATCCTGGCAGTTTAATAACAGCGCGCTGGCTTTAACAGCCCATGTGAATAGCTATTTTCCCTCTGCAGTTACCGCTATCATATTCATCACTCTAACCGTTGGCTTATCCACCATGTGTCCACTTACCTCCAACTGTTGTGGTTCCGACACAGTTACATCTGATGGTGGTGATGGCGGTTAATTAACATTCGGTCACATGAACCCTCTTTCCAGCGGTTATGATACAGTTTACGCCGGCAGTTAAGGTCTGACTGGATTCACATGTCACCAGCTCCGACATGGTTTAGAAGATGGTGGTTAGGGCTGTTGTTAACTCCAACGGTTGTTTTGCAGACGTCACATGGTCCTCCACTGCGGTCTCCTACCCACGCAGTTAGGATTGTGTTTTGATTTAATTTGTTTTAACAATGTTTAACATAGGAATTAGGCCAATAGGTTTAGGTTGTTGGTCCTTAGGTTTTGAGCTAGGTAATGTAGTTTAATACATAAATTAATGTATTAGGGTTTGAATGTAATATGTTTAGCTTAGGTTTGGATGTGTAGCATAGGATTTAGGATTTAGGATTTGATACATGGTTTAGACTTAGGTAAGAATGCATTAGAATTCTTAAGGTAACAAATGATAATAAGATAGCTAGCCATTAGGGTTTAGGTCTAGGCTTAGGTTTTAGGTTTCGTTTAACTGTTCATAGACCCATGTCGGCTCTACACAGTGACATCGATGAAACTGAAGCCTTTACCAGACAATCAACCCTTGTACTTCCTTGTGGTCTCCATGCGACATTCGTCAACATTGCACGACGATGACCATAACATCTCTGAAACTGACACTGGTGGTGATGACGACAAGACTATGTCGTCGACCAAGTACTTTAACTTTAATCCTTTTGCACAATCAACTATATCAATTACAAATCCTGCAAAGTTGAATGACAAAACACATGTCGTCGACCAAACCCTGGCGGAATTGTCGATGACATAAGTTGACAGCCAAGTAAAACATCACATTAACTGAATGCCATGAAACCATAACATTACCTGAACAACCTTATCATTACCAACACTGTCAATCTGTCGAAGCTAAACTGAAGTGACGACGCACTGAATGACACTCATGAATACTGATGACGACACTTCGAACACATGTGCATTTGGATCGATGGATCCTCCTGGATCACCAATATGGTCTATAAAGCCTTAAAAAAATAAGAGATTAGTTGAGATTCTTTAATATTTTATTTCTATAATAAAAAGGAATTAAAAAAACATTCTGAAATCACCTAAAATTAACTCAATTAATTACTATTTACTACACAATTCCAAAAATATAACTACATT
>APFE031651324.1:99037-111055 GCA_000404065.3 Pinus taeda
TTATGAATATATTGATATATATTTTTAAGACAAATTATGTGGTTTATGTTTATCTTTGGAGGCGTATAAGCACCTTATTATATTTGGGGCAAGCATGGTACAATTTTTTCCTTTCACTAGGTATTAGTTTGTCTTTGACCAAAAATTTATTCCGTGTATCCTTAATTTAATATTAGGAATTCAAATTTTATTATTTTTTATTATTATTGAAATTTATTTATTTGTAACGTCATTGGTTGAGATCTTATTATGTGTTGTTTAGTAACTTCCATCTTTATTAGCTACTAATTTTTGTTTTTTGTTATATTAGCTTCTATGAGGATGGTAAGATAAGGCATATCCCTTAATTTTGAGATTATAGGTTATAAAATTCTTTCAATTTTCTCTATCTTTCTCTATAACCCTATAGCAATATTGGACATCCATATCTGAATTACAATTATTTTCAAGCCCATAATAAGCTTTCCACCTTCCAGTTTATCATTTTCCACTTGAACTTGTCATGAATATCTATTCCAAGGCATTTGTATGAAGACACTTCCTCCTAGTAGTTATTGTATTGGAAGTAATCTTATTGGATTTCATTATCATGACTTTCATTTTGTCATCATTAATAAGTCCCCATAAGGAATAGGGGGAGACACCCATTTTGGTTAGAATGGATTTTTCAGGTTGATTGCATTCCCAATCTGTGGAGGAGAAAGGAAGAGAAGTAATTGTTTCCATTATTTTATTTAGGATAGCTTACTAATAAATTTTGTGGAGGCCCTGATATTATTAATTTTTTGTTTATTATGCTCCTTCCAAATCTCCTATATGTTGATCCTAGGATGAGCTTCCATTCTTTGTTGAAAATGGGATTAATAAAAGGGGAGTCATGCCAAAATTGTAGAGTGGAGAGGACATTGTTTTGTACCTTTTCAGTGTATTAAAAGAGCATGGAAAGGTGGTCCTCGATAGAAGCAGAGAAGTTGCATCTATTGAGAAGATGATTAACATTTCCTGAATTGGAGAAATAGAGAGGATATATTAAGGGGCCTTGGAAAACATGAGTTTGAAGCTTGTCCCATGTCAAAGTTTTATTCCATAATAGAAGCCATAGAAAAAGAGTGATTTTTGGCCAGTATTTATGCCCTTTTCCTTAAGTGTCCTCATTGTTGTTTCTTGTGAGAATATTGCAAGCTTCATTGAGGTTAAAATTTCCTAAAGGACAATAACCCCAATGAACAATATCATTTCCCTCTTGAACCACAAGTTTTTTGTTTGCTAATTCTTTCTTGATAACCATGCTTTCATTCTAGGAGGGAGGCTCAATCCATTCTCCACATGACTTCCAATTTTACCAGTAGGAAGTGCAGGGGGATGAATCCAGTAACGTGAAACTAGGATTTGGCCCCTAGAGATGATGGAATCCCTAGTTAGACAAAGTCATTCATTTTGAGCTAATTTTGGCCACTAATGCCATGAGTCATCCTAAAACAGAGCACTATTGACGTTTCTGATTTCCCAAAAACTATGCCCATGGACAAGATTATGTTTCTCCAAGTATCTTTATAGATATGAGAACCCCTAATATTTCCCATCATGCTCATGAGCTTATATTCCTTGGTATCAGGGGCATACTTACCTTTCCACATTTTCTCCATGATGCCTCTTGGATTTTTATCCATCTCCACTAGGTTTTAGCACTTAAGGCTTTGATGAGTATACTATCAAATGGTATATCATATTAGATGGTGGCTAATCTATATACGCTAATCTAATTATGAAAATCAAGTAATATGCATATACGCTACTTATGTTGATAAAGGACACGTATATATGTGTGTTTCTTAAATAGAAATCATGTACAAAATCCTGAATATGAAAGTAAAGAATAAATTAAATGAAATATTGATTGACCCCCCCCCCCCGGTATTTTTAACAATTGGTATCAGATACAAGCCCTTTAGAAGGAGCTTGATCGCTTGAAGGGAGATATGTAAAGATGAAAAGCCGAGATGGAATTTTCTTTGCCAATCCACCCTTTCTTAATGGAACTAACTTTGTATTTTGGAAGATTAGAATCAGATCTTATTTGTATTCTCTTGGAGCAAATGTGTGGGTAGGATTGGAAATGGGATATCAGTATTCAAGATCCATTCCTACTAATATTACATGGAAGAAACAGTATGAGATAAATGTCAAAGGCATAAATGCCGGAGGACTTCGAGAATCTGAGTTCATAACAGTGATGCTACTTGACATCGTGAAGGAAATGTCGGACAAGTTAGTCAACAACTACGAAGGTGATACGAAGGTAAAAATTGCTAAGTTACAGTCTTATATGATGCAATATGAATTCTCAGAATGCATGAATATGAAAGCATTGAAATTTTTTTCCTTAGAGTAGATGAATTTGATAACACAATGAAGCATCTCAATGATAAGATTGAATATGTTATGATTGTTAAAAATATGTTGAGATCATTAACTCATAAGTTCAATGCAAAATTTTTAGCAATTAAGAAAATGCAGGAATTGAAATATCTATCTTTAGAACAACTCCATCGGATCTTAACAGGCTACAGAACAAGAACAAAAAGGGATACATCAGAAATCATAGAAGCTACCTTCAAAGGTACATGAAAAGAAAAACAAAAGCATGGGCCTAAAGATGCTAGTTACATCTTTGATGAAGAAGAGACAAACTTTTTAAGGAAGTTGCATGTGGGAACTAGTAAATTCAAAGGTAAACTTCATGTTTTTCTTGTGGAAGAGTAGATCACTATGATGCTAAATTTCCATATATAGAAAATCATGATAACAAAGAAAAAGGAAAGGAGGTCTCTAAGAAAAATGTCAAAAAGAAATTATATTCAAAGAAAATATTTTATTCTAATGAAAACAATGAATATACATCAGATGATCAGGTAGATTTAGATTTAGATTCTAACACAAGTCACAAAATACTTAAGGCTCTTGAAGATCTGTTGACTAGTGAAACACATAATTGTGAAATGAATGATTTAATGAATGCATTGAGAGAAATTGATAGACTCAGGAATGCATACAAATATATGGAAACTAAATAGAGTAGTATTGTTAAAGAAACAAATTTGTTAAAAACTGATTTAGAAGCAACTAATAGAAGAGAGGAAACCTTAATGAAACAAATTCAAGAAAAGGAAAGGCTTTGTGAAAAGTTAGAAATCAGAAATTGTGACTCTAAGGGAATATTATGAGAAAACAAAAGCATAATCAAATTGGAATCTCAAAGTGGTATATGCATTTGAATAATTATAGAAGATTATTAATGAACAATTCTCTCCTCTAATAAAGGCAGGTCTTGGATACAATCACAAGGCTTTAGATCCACAAGGTAATGACAAGTACCAACATAAGTCTCTTCAAAATAAAAATGAATCAAGTCACTCGTCATAAAGGAAACCATCAAGATCAAATACAAGATCAATCCCCAGGTATAAAAGATGGTTTCATTGACATTGTTTTACTTGTAACATATTTGGGCATAAGGCAACTAATTCCAGATCTAGAAGATGGAATGAAAGGAAACAAACTTTTGGTTACATGAGATGGTATAAATGCCATAATTTTGGACACATGGTCAGTAATTGCAAGATATTAACTTAGATTTGGAGGAAGCATACTTCTAATATGGACTTTAGAAGTAAATGTGAAGTGAATAGCTTCATGGAAAGAAGATCATGACTATCAGGTCCACATAATTAATTTGATGAAAGATGTGCATGATTCCAGGGGGGGATATGCATGACTATTATTCCACTATTTCTATCTTGATGATGATTTATATTATTCTTTTGGTGATGGTTTATGCTACTAATGTTGCATATGATAAAGTTTTTCTGCTCAGAAAAAATATGACATGTTCAAGGAGAGTTGAGATGGAGAAAAAATGACATTTTACAGGTTATACATGCTTATTATGAAGGTCAGTCTTGTATGTATGATGTTCTTAACTAAGAAAATCCTGAATGTTTCTTTGTGGTAACAAAGAAATGGCATAGATTCAAGGGGAGCTTCTCATATTCCTCCATCATTTCATTATTGGCTTTATCATTCAGACAATGGTTTTTTGTAGTATATTGATGATGCTCATATGCTACTTAGGAATGTATGAAATAGTGCTGGATCAAAATGTGTTGGGAAGCGAACCCCCTGCGTAATGGTTTTGGGGCTCAAAGCCCACAATTTTGGGTAAAAGTATGGTAAGGGTTCCACGAAGTGCACGGAGCGCGAATTTTAATGGATCAAGTCCAAGGGTAGTCCACCCTAAAATATTATAGGTTAATCTAGAATGTGTCAGCTTGCCCATGGTCCGCGGACCATGGGAATGTATAAATAGAGCAAGGCTCTAGGTTTAGAAGACAATTTTTTGATAGTAGCTTTGATGAAGATCTAAAGTGTGTGGGTTTGTGAAAGCAATAGCGCTCTGAATCTGTATGTTTGAGTCGAGGGTGGTAGTGGTTAGAGTAGGCTCTGCAGCTACGTGCATAGAGGCATGGTAGAGTCCATAGGTGAGTGTGTGAACCCTTGCAACTGAGTGCGCAAGGTGGAATTGGATTGTACCGAATGTTTATGCTTATGTTGTGGTTTTATGAGTGTATTTAAGATTTATGATTGCGTGCACTGGGTTTAACTGTTAAATGTTTGATTAAAGACCTTAAAGAATAAATCAGATCTATAATATCTACAATAATACTAAGAATCTAAAAAACCCCCATCGCAGATCTTCACAAAGGCCAGACAGCTGCACATAATAACATAAGTGTGTAGATCCGGTTGCGACCCCTCTAGACCTCATCAAGACATCCCTAGGGTGTGGAAACCTAGTTCTAGCACCCTCTCATACTACCTCAGATGAGACTTCAATCTGCGCTCTATGGATTGTTATCAAAAGGGCCGGTAGTGCGGGATTTGTTTGGCTAGAAACTCTTCCAAACCTGGGTCAGGGCCCAATAAGCCAATAAATGGTTTCGGTGTTGGGACTAGGATCTACCTAAGGGATGTCTGATGTCGGAATGCTGGAACCCTACAAAGAAAGAGATTGAAGATTGGTTGGATCAGGAGCTTCACGAGTTTGTGGTGCAGGAAAACAAAACTCCACAGATATCAAAGAAGAGGTGGATGGATCGCTACATATACACAGAAATCCACCAGATATTCTTCACGTCATTCTCATTAGAACTATATGAGTGGATCGCGAGGCTAGCAAACAACACAAGAAGGTGTAAGGTTGATCAGTCGATAGTGTGGACTCCGAAGTTAGTGCGCAAGCTAGAGGCATCAGAAGATAAGATCGCATGGGCTATAGATCATTGGTTGGATCGGATAATAGGAGGGTTTATCACTGAATTCGCGATAGACACCACTGTCAGCTACAGCAAAGCCAAAAGATGTTTTCTCAAAGGACCTCGAGGTAAGTACATCAAATTGTTGAACACCTAGATTAAAATGTTGTTATGTGAAAAATGGGTTATGTGAATCCATTGATGTCTGGGGTAACGTGGAGCAAAAGAGGCTACCAAGGGATTGAAGGATTAGAGAATAGTCCCTAATTTCACTTTCGCGTGAAAGTGAGGAGGAGCTTGCTGGGTTTTCTCTGAGAAGTGCAGTCTAGTTGATAAAGCAGCGCATTCCACAGTTACCGCCCCCATCAACACTGTTACCTTCTTCACCTACATCCACCCCATCTTTACCTACCCCACCTCCACCACCTCCGAGGGTTGGAATGGAAAGTGTGATCAAGTTGCCCGTGTTTAGAGGCATAAGAAATGAGGAACTAGACCAGTTCTGGTTTGTGGTAAAGGTGGTATGGGAAGCCCACGGCGTTATGGATGATAACATTAAAAAGGTTACTTTGGTGAGTGCGCTGCAAGATTACACGTTGACGTGGTATATTAAGCACTCTAGCGATCATCTGAATGTCAAAATAGCGGAGATCTAGGATGCGTTGAATAAAGAGTTTAGTCGATCAAATTAGAAACTCAGTCAATCATCGGATTTAAGGAAATTGCGATGCTTCTAGGTGAGACATCATGGGATCTGGATCAACACTTAAAGAGTATGATCCATGAGGCTCATATGACGATTTCAGATGCGTAACACCGCGCCTGGTTTATGGCATCCTTGACACTGCACCTAAGGACGACGTTGTCACAACAAAAGATCTCAACCTAAGCTGAAGCATTATAGATAGCGATGAGGTTGCATGAAACGACAATACAAGATCCTAGGTTGGGAGTCCAACAAATCCACACGCAATTACAAAACCTATGCCTAGACATGCAGAGTTTGAAGAAGGATAGGGCGCCCTAGTCAGAGACGCACGAAGAAGTGTGGTGTATAAAATGTAAGGGCTAGGGTCATGATAAGGATCAATGTCCTGTATTTGTGAACTATTTGGTAGGAGGGGGACTGATGTCGTTGAGATCATAGGTGCAGGCAGGTTCGAGTGTGTCCGTTGCTATCTAGTGCGTGATTTTCCAGGTAAGGGGGGAGCATGCAACAAACAACTATCACCTATTGCAGAAATATACCTAGACTCCACAACAACTATACTGTAATTTTTGAAGATCAGGGGGTCACGATGAGCAGACATGTCAAAGCTATGAAATAATGATGGATAGAACTCCAGCCTATCGAATGTAGAAAGAAACGTGAGGCCCTGACCCAGTTGCAGTAGTTGTGGGGTGGTTTCCAAGGGTGAAGTCGAGGACAAGGAGGGATGAGACTAGGACGAGGGCGCAGATAGTTAATCTGCTACAACTGTGGAGGACCCTGGCACTACGCATGCGACTGTATGAATCTGACTAGAATAAGTTTCCCTTACTGCTATCAGTTTGATCATGAAGCGATAGATTTTTCGACACCGATCACACAAATGTGTGAGAAGGGGGTACTACATCCTACTCCAACTCAAAATATCAAAATGATGAGGTCTGAAGCAAGCGAAGGAGACCCCAATGTGAACATGGTGCTTAGAATTGGCACGAATACAGGGGAGGATATGGAAAATCAACCTAGGGATAATGTATGGGTCCGCAAGACCCCTACAAAGGCATCTAAACTTGACTCGGGACACGCAAAGGAAATAGATATGGAAGTTATGAAGAGCTTCGCAGAGGTCCCTACCTCAACTAGTAAGAAGCAACCAGAACCGGGGATGGATCCGTCTATGATTAGTACCTTTTTAGAGACTTGCATGAAGCTGCTACAAGACAATGAGGCAGCTCAAGGAATCCAAGAGTTGATCGCTAAGTGCGCAGGACAAGGGTAACTGCGTGTAGTCCGAAAGATGGGAAAGCATACTTTGCATACTGGAAAGGAAATGCGGCTGACAACACAAATTGGTGAATATGAGATGGATCAGGTAGTTCTTGACCTAGGTTCGGATGTGAATGTGTTATCAAAACAGACTTGGGAATGGATGGGTTGACCCACTTTACAATGATCTCCTATTCAATTTATGATGGCAAATTAGTAAAAGATCATGCCCATGGGAAGACTACAAGGGGTAACTATGGATATTGATGGCACGAGTACACAGACAGATTTTGAGGTAATAGAAATTGTCGATGACAACAACCCTTACCCTACACTATTAGGGATAGATTGGGCTACGAACATGAATGGAGTCATCAACCTGAAGAAGTGAAAAATGATTTTCGAGAAAAAGTCGCTACGCGTAATTGTTCTACTGGATCCAGCCAAAGGAGCATGCTACACTGAACCTGTGAGCGATGAGGACATTGATGATGAACTAGACTGCATTTACTAGATAATGGCACAAGACTAGGATCGGGTGAATCCGACGGCGGATGAGGGAATTTCGTGGGAACGCAACAATTCCTGCACATCGGATTCAGATGAAGAGATAGAGTGATGGCAGAATCGATTGCATGAAGTTACAACGCTAAATTGTAATATGATGATTAGATCGTTGTGACATGTGACAGCCGAAGTAAGGACAATGTCAGTAGAGGACAGTGCCATAAATGGGGAGAAATTCGTAGACCGCTAGGGAACTACATTTATGGAGCAGAAACAGCACGGTGCATAAGAAGGGGTGTTACGCCAAACAACTACACAAGGGAGGAGAGCACCTAGGAAGATTAGGCGGAACGGGCGTGAATTTAAAAGGTGGTTGTGTGTATGGGTTGGAGGCCCTCAGTGTCGAACATGGTCTGGGCAGCCAAGACGAAGTGGGTTAAGCACCTACTTACGACAAGGGATGTAGCCGTATGCTGCGAAACCACTGCCCCAACTAAACCTACGTGTACCAAGGGTTTGGTGGGCCTATAGGACCATAAATAAAACAAGGTGTGTAAAGATGACCCTATCCGTGCTCAGACCAGATGAAACCAGGAAAGCGAAGAGAATTTCCTCGATCACCGCCCCTGTAGTTCATACTAACCTAGGCGAAGGAATTCGGCAATTGCAGGAAGCTATCTGGTGCGGCGGCTTGAGACTTCGTGAACTTGATGAAGAATGGGCAAAGCTAAGGAGGAAAAGCACAAGTTTGGATGAAGAAATCAACAAAATAAAAATCATAACCACACAAGTGGGCCATGCAAATCTGAAGATAAGGGGACCCAACCTGGTTGACCCTACTATAGTACTAGAACGAGCTGCAACCCTGCTATCATGGTTGCCACCACACCTTGCTGAATGAGGGAACACAGAACGCAATACGCTACTGGATACAATGGTACTCGAAGGGTGCCCGCAACCCGGGCTAGCAGGGAAGCAGAAGTCTCTCACGTGGAGTGCAACCACCTAACTATCTGTGGAAATCACAGTCTCAGTGCTCCAAGTAGTTGAAAGCAGGCACGGGACTATAAACAAGTCTGCATGAGAGCTACGCGTAAAGGACATTCTGCGTAGGACTAGTCAATCATCTGGATCGTGGTCACGAATAAGGGGTTGCGCTGCCACGTGGAAAGGGTAGGAAGTGACCATTGACAACACTATTCATGACAAGAATTTTTATTTATAGCCGAGAGGAGAGGGAGGTGGGCCATTAAGATAAGCATTCTGAGTTAGATATGAAAAGATCTATTGCCAAGAAGATGTTAATGACTCAGAAGTGGAGGGAAGGGTTGAATTTGAAGTCACACGTTCTTATAAAAATCCTTGGGGTAGCAAGCTCTCCGCTAACTAGCCACCCATGCATATGTACCCGAGTGAATCCAGGATAACAGTCATTTCTAGAACCAGAGTGAGGTTCACGAAAGAACCCTATCTGACCCAGGAAGAGCCAGGAGAGGCAGTCGTTTCCCCAAAGGTTCCAAAGTCCCCATGTACACCGTGACCCGGAAAGATAAACAAGCTATGGGGCCAGTCCGAGCATCACCGTGATTCAATAAATTGTCAATGGTAGAAAAGAGTAAGGCAATCACCACTGAACTCAAAGAGGATGAGGAAGATTTACAAGCTCTAATCGCTTAGATTGAAGCATAGGATGAGGAAGAGGAAAATGTTCCTTCGGCGATAATGCTACCACCATATATCTCTCCATGGAAAGAAACAACCAATATTCTGAAGGACCTAGAGGCCACAAAGAGTATGCTCCAGACCCCGCTTCTTTCGAATGAAATAAGGTTTGAGGATCTGCCGCTGGGTCGGATACCAAATATCAAGTTTGAAGATTGGGATCTTGTGGACAATGAGAAGTTTCCCCAATTGGCCAAGGAGAAATTACTACAGCAGAAGTGGTTACGGGGTGTGGCGAAGGCCAGATTACTCAATCTAAGGTGGATACCCCACTATCACCACATATCCATCACAATTTTTGTTACCCGACAGTTACTATGTCTTATACATGATGTGTATCTCTAGCTGGAGGAACCGATTCCCATCATGGTCAATCTCATACACTGAATCTCCCTGTTGCCCACTAAAAGAAACAATCCTACAGACATAGCCGAAACGAGTAGCGACGTGGGCCTCGCCAAAGCCATGAAGGTTAAATACAAGTTGGAAAAGCGGAAGCAAGGGTATGTGATAGTAAGCATAAAAGACCAAGGGTGCACGTTGCCACCCAGTTCTTGACTGGTAAGCTCATGAGGAAATGTTGCACAGACGAGGTGCCAGCCTCTGTCATTGCACTTGTGGAACAATGCACAGAAGGAATTTAGTTCATCTAGGCACATGCGATGAATTTTTGACAAATTTTCGAGAAGCCCAAGAGCAAGGTAGGACTTTCCATTATGCATGGTTGCTCCTAACAATCTTACTGGTTGCAGGAGAGCTGCCAAAATGCAGCCAGTTTTCCGACATGGAGAAAAACCTAATCGAAGATGTGCAGTATAATTTGCTCTGGGCTACGAAAGATACCATAAGGATTCGGGAGATCAAGGTGTTTTGGATATTCATGGAGGCCAGTATACAGACACAAATCAACTGCAGACCATGGTTATCCCCAACAGTATACAACCAGTTGCAATGCACAACTGAGTTCAAGGTGGATATGCATAATCTGTATATTCGGGCATGAAAGGATCCTACTCGAGAATGGGTAAAGCTTCCGTTCATTGCAACGGATGATGCAATTTTTGAGGCAATGGCGGCATGGCCTCTAGAATGGCACGCTCTGGATTTGGATGAATTAGAAAAAAATGCAGCTCAGTAGTAGAAGAAAAAACTCAAGCTGTGCATTACACAGTTGGCGGAAAGAACGCGCCACAAACAAAAATCACCCACGCAGCGAGAGGTGACTGAGGCAGCAACAGAGACTATAACTGCGACTACCAAAGAGATTGTGGAGGAAATATCCATGGAGAAGGACATATAGGGGGCTGTGGAGACATAGGAACGCATGGACCTGGCCACAACATCAACTCAACTTAAGAGACTGCACGTCCTGGAGCAGCCACCAGCATGCAAAAAGACAAAGACAATAAGGACTTTGGAGGGAGATCTTCTTGCCAACAGGGAACCAGTGCATGATATCACTACGAGTTCTCTGGAGAAATTGATGACAGAGCAAAAAACTATGTTGAGGGCGCTCAGAGCGCAGTTGTAGGCATTACAGGTGCAACCCCTATGAGGGATGATATTGAACCTGGCAGACGATAGATCCACAGTAGAGCTGATGGTGCGCACCCACACAACGAACACCTTAGGATTACTAGGAAGCATCTTCATAGCAAAAGCCAAAGGTAACGTGTGAAGTTGGGGGTTGAATTTGGCCACCCTTCCCAATGAAACCCTATACTAGCTACAAGATGGGGTAACCACTAAGATTCGCGCCAAGGAAAGCCGTGCCCTACAGATCTTGATGGAGAAAAAGGGAAATCTGGACCAGGTCAGTCTCCAATGCGATGACTTGGTCGCACACAACCAAGAATTGGAACATACCATGGTGGAGGTTTGTAGTAATGTACCAGAGCTGGCTGTGCCAGTGGAACTCCTAGTAGCTGAAAAGATTCATCATATAGCCGTAGGATTCCGAAAGGCCCAAGAGGAGACTACCAAAATTCAGTGGGAATTGAACTTGTAGATTGCGGAGCTAAGACTAAAAGCACAGCCCCCTACACCACCAGAAGTCAGAGAGCAGTGTCGTTGCACCCTTCAAGAAGGATTGGTAGTGATGGAGCACATTATACAGGATTGCATGGGATTGTTGGGTTAGTGATCCCTTCTTACACTCACATCACTGTAGGAAGATCCAATGCTACAGAAGGTAGAGACAGAAGCACGGGAGTTGTAGCAGGCCTATGATAATTAGGGGTGATTTTAGGGGCAATGTTCGCCCTTTGGCGAAATTAAGGGGTTTTAAATTTTTAGTGGGCGAATATTTTGTATCATAGTACATTTTTACAAATCACCTCAAATAGCCCACCGTATTTTAAGGGAGAGGGTAAAAAAGGTAAATTTAGCCCTTGAAATTAGGAGTTACAACCTTCCATTCGCCCATTTTCAAGAATAGGTTTTATTTAAGTGAATCCATTCGCCCATTTTCAAGATTAGGTTTTATTTAAGTGAATCCTATGG